>JAPDSC010007783.1:284859-375278 GCA_026290005.1 Latrodectus geometricus | reverse complement strand
ATATATATATATATATATATATATATATATATATATATATATATATATATATGTGTGTGTGTGTGTGTGTATCTTGTGGCATTAAATATTTGTAATTATGTTTTTCATTTGTTGAAAATTTCAGTTGGTTATACAAAATTATTTTATGGATTTTTTACATCCCGAGGATTGCTAATCACTAAGCTAAGGTTTATGAACTTATTTGATTTAAGAGATGCTTTAATTAATGAAATTATTTTTTCCGTATCATTTTTCATTTAGATATCATTTTTACTTATTTTATAAATTAATTAAAAATCATTAAAAATATTTAACTTCGTAGAGTGAAAGATTTGGCATGCGTGCCATTTATTGCAGACGCCTGAGATTTAGCATTTCTCATATATGTTGGGTTTAAATTCAGTA
This sequence comes from Latrodectus geometricus, assembly GCA_026290005.1. Taxonomy (NCBI): domain Eukaryota; kingdom Metazoa; phylum Arthropoda; class Arachnida; order Araneae; family Theridiidae; genus Latrodectus; species Latrodectus geometricus. The sequence goes on along the minus strand of JAPDSC010007783.1, from coordinate 374,873 downwards.
CACAGTCAATTCATACCATATAAAAATAGACGAAAAATCAGAAAATCTCTTCATTTAATAGGGAGTACTGATGGCGTTCTATGGAACATTTTCTCAAAATTATCCTTAATTTTAATTAGCATAACATTTTAATTGTTATTATATTACGCATACATTATTTCAGTTTTTGTGTTGATTCGAATGTGGGATAAAAGGGATGGAGGATAATAATGCAGCATTTTATTTCTATTATCCATTTTAAAATAATTTTTTACTTGTAATTTCATTTTATTTATCATTTTATATCCATTTCTGATTTCATTTATTTAAAATTTTACAGTTATGTCTATTAAAATTTTGCGTCTGCATTTTTCTAAAACTAAATGTACTTCAGACATAATTAAGAACATTAATTTCTTTTTTGAAAAATCATTGTGTCACACAATTTAATTTCCCAGTTACGTTATAAAAGAAAACCAAAAACTCGGAAAACATATTATCTTTTTTCTGTAATTGCTTGCATTTCGAGTAAATACATTGTTTTTGAGATGTATACATAGATTCAATCCAAATCGATAAAATATACTATATACTTCCAAAAAATATCAGGAGTGATTTTTAAACATTAAAATAATATCAATAAGTTTTCTTTTTTTAAAAATCGCCCCATATAATTCATATTCCATAGAACTGATAAAATCTAAGAATTTTTCTATAAAATTGTATGTTTATGAATTATATAATATATGTGTGTTTGTAAGATCCTGCTGTACTCCCGATAGAGAAAATTGAATCCTCTGATAATCTAATTGATTATAATATAAATGTACCACATGTGCTATTTTTATGACAGAAAATTTTGGCATTTAGCAAACTACAAGGAAAAAAGAATTATTAGCGCCTAAGATTTTTTAAATGTTTGTGAAATATCTAAACTATTCTATCCCACTAAATTTTAACCAATTTATAATGTCATAGAGGTAAAACCAAAAATGCTTTAAAGATATTTAATATATTTTCATACATGATTAAAGCATTTTTATTTGTTTTAAACTCAAAAAAGTATTTTGAAAGCATCATTGATTTTTAATTAAAAGCATTTTAATATTTAAAAATAGAATTCTGCTTTCGCTACCTATAAGCACAATTTTTGAGCGCCCAGCTTGGTTGAATTTTATAATATGGTAACCTAAGCAGGAGAAAATTTCTGGGAATTCCATAGCAGCGCTCTGTTATGATGAGGTGGGGATACAAAGAGTTCGCTTGTCAAAGAAAATTAGCTTTTCATTCTGTTAAAGAAATATATAAAACTGAAAAGATAATCATTGATAAATTTTCATTAAATATAATACGAAAAGTCCCTGCGATATGTATTTTGAAATTAAATTCAGTTATTTTCTTAAAAATTTATTTTATGATTGAAATGTTCTGTGCTCTTATCTTGCTGAACTGTATTATTTACGATTAAAAGGTCAGAAAAAGTGGCTGGAAGAATTTCAGCATTCTATAAATACTAATATTTAAGATAAAATGGAAAAATTGATATTGAGAAAATGCTTATAATAGTTATTATTTACATTTTTGACAAATAAGTGAATATTTTTTGACAAGCATATTAGCTTTATTTAAAGCTTAATCTCAATGGATTGTTAGTTTTGCAGGTATTGAGGCATAATTTTACTTCTAGTTTACTTCATTGAAGAAAATTTAAAAAGCTTTCTACTATCAAGTGGAGGTACGCTTACTAAAAATAAGTAAATCCAATATAAATATTATTCCAATAAATACAAACAATTGTAAGTTTCTGAATTTTGTTTTCCCAAAATCGATAGAAAAAATTAATTAAAAAGTTAAAAATAAATCACAATAACTATAAATGCTAACATAAATTTAACATTAAAACAAAAATTGCAAACACATTTTAAAAATGCTTTAGTTTGAATGATTGATTTGAGATACTTAAGACTTGATGTTAAACACAACAGGACATAAATTTCTTGAAATTTATAGAATTAAATATTCATGTAATTTTTTGAGAATATACACATGTTTGAAATTCGCAACGCTTACGATTGTTTTTCATTATGCCATATGTTATCTAACACTGAATATTTTTACATTAAGACGGGAAGGAAAATTTATCAGCAATAATAAAAGCACATTAAAAGAATATGGAATAAATTTTTACACTTTTCACACTTGAAGTAAAACATCTTTCAATAAAAACATAATTTTAAAAACAATAGTTACGTAATTACTTTTTGAAGACGAAAAACCTTGAAATGGAGTGGAATCATTTAAGGAATGTATGGAGGAGTGGAGAAACTACTACTTGTGTGTGATCTGAAAGCAAAGATGCTAACTATTTAGTTGGCAGCAGCTTGAACTTGATGCAGTCACATGGCCAAATGTTGGTTTTATTTAGACATTCCACATCTATTTTGAAGAAATATTTTTAAATTGTTGGAAAATCTCTGATTTCCAGTATTTTATTTTTACAATATTTGCGCATATTTAAGAATTTTACGTTATTGCTTTAAAAAATATTTTTAGAATAAAAAATTTACTTCAAAAAAATTTCAAAAGCTTGAAACCCTTTAGCAAGTTACTCATAGAGTCAAGGAAAAACTTAGAAAGAGCTAATTTAGTTCAAAATGAGAGTGGCATTTGGAGAAGGTAAAAACGTTAGTTTATTCTAATACAAAAGACAAGGCAATTTCATATGTTAGAAAAAGAAATTGGTCAAACAATAGAACTTTGCGAAAGATTTATTGGTCAAAATTTTCTCATTTAGCAATTACAACTGAATGAAAGCGCAAGAGGGTATTATAAAAACAAACGTGTCAAAATATTCACCCGAAAGAATTTGTAGAGAATCTTTACTTGCTTTTTGTCAAAGAGTCAGGAAAAAATTTTATCATCATATTCAAGAATGCCAACTTTCTTGGTTTGCCATTTAATCTTCAAAAGGAGTCAAGATGTAGCATATTTATAGTCTTCTTTTAGGGGACCGAACTGAAAACTAAATTAAACGACATTTATTTTGTCGGCCCTTTTTGAAAAAAATAATTGATCATTACTATACAAAATAAATTGATGTAGAATTTTGAAGTTACATAATCGAGATTCATACAAAAAGACACACAGAAAAGCTAAAATACTGTTAAAGTTTCAAAAGTTAATAATAATTTTAATTTTTGCAAATAGAGGTTGCATACACATAATTTTTTGTAACACAAATTGCTTAAATATTTACATATATAATTAGTTTTTAACTTGTAACAAATACTAATTTAAATTTCACTCTTATTCACAAAACTGATTTTAGTATTTTACTTGCAAGTTTGAATTTTTTATTTTTGGATTGTTTTAAATTAGTTTCTATATTCTTTTATCATATACAATGTTCATCATCCAAATATATAAAATTTTCACAACCTTTTAGTTGCCACAAGTAGTGTTTGCATAAGGTTTTTTTTGACTATTTGTATATTATTGTGATTCTCTCTCAACTAGTATTAAATATGAAATCATAGGCAATAAACATTTTTCTTAAAAGAAAATTAACCGAATTATATTCTAGTATGGATGGTTATTGATTTCTATGTAAAATATTATGTAACTTATATTATTTTAATTTTAATAGATAAACTACATAATGTATTTATATTAAAATTAATATTCTAAAGAATATTGTATATATAAATGAAATTTAAACGCTTTTATGCTCATATGTGTCTCATTACATTAATTCTTAAGAAAATAAACTAATAACGAGTTTTTTTAAAATAATATTTCTGTTGATGAGGACATATGGTTAATAGTAATGTACCATAACTATAATTTGTTAATAACATAATTATCAGCATTTTATGAATAAATTTCATTGTGTATGACACAATCTTTTTTTCAACAGCAAGCTTAAAAAGTATTTATAAATAGGTAATATGAATTTTCTGTTTTAGAATGTAAGCAAAGGTGGGATTTTTCATTACTGAGTAACTGATGTTCAACAGCAAGAAAACTTTTCAAGTAACAATTAATTCTAAAGTTATAATTTAAAGAGAAATATTTCTAGAAGGAATCTGAAAGAATTCACTCAAGGATAGAAAATAAATATTTTAAGGAAAAAAATGCAATCCTATTTATATTTCCTGAAGTTTTGCTAGCTCCATTTTAATATAATTTACACATGTTTTTATAATGCACTTTTTAGAATTATTCTAACATTGTTTGTATTCAACAAAAATTAGCAACTGGAAATGTCTAATAAATTCATATAGTATACTTAAAAGGAAAAAAAATTTAACTGGAATTTAAAATACATATTCATTAAAAATATTCAGATATAAAATTTGTGTCATCAAAATATATTTTAATATTTTACTAGTAATAAGAAATCAAACACGAATATAAATAGATTGAGATGAATTTTGTAAATCTTTTCCATTTCAAAAATATGAAATGGAAAAGATTACGGGTACCAGCAAAACTTTGAAATATCAATTTCTAAAACATTTGTTTATATAAATACAATAGAATCATCTGAAAGTGCGATTAATTTTCTGATTATTCTTGTATTCATATCTTTTGACTATGTTTCATCATTCAATTTATTTTAATAATGTTCTCATGAAGTGATTACACATTCTCAAGAGCTTACATTGGTATGATCTTAGATCGACTTGTTCTGTCTGATATATCTGAATTATTTATTCCAAACTAAATAATTCAACATTCTAAAATATGTAAAATTACATATATAAACTAATGGGATTATTTAAACACTTTATACGAGTATATATTCAATGACAGATAATCAAAGAACGATATTTGTTTTTGCTGTGGCTTATCCATGTATTAGTAAAATAATTTGTAAAAAAACTTTATCTGTGCTAAATATTCAGGAATTTTTTTTATAATTTTCCACAATTTTAAGCTGTAATTTCTGCCGTTAAAATGAATGATTACAAATATATTAAATGGAAACTATAATGTCTTACATCATAGTTTTAGGATTTATATTACAAAGATAGGAGTCGCTAGAGATGGAGGATAGGAAACAACACCCACAGGAAGAAATTTTCTTCAATCCCTTAATTTCTGTAGACAATTTTTGGGCAATTTTTGTCAGTAAGAACTTCTTATATGGTTTTCAGTTAGTGACGAAAATTTATGTATCAAATATGAATTCAGTGTTACATCGTTATCGCATCTTGGTACCATGTTTGATTTGCAATACAATTGGATGTTGAAGACAAAAACTAAATTTAGGAATATTCATTTCCCCCAAAATAAAGATAAAAACAATTCAGACTTTTTTTATGAATAAGTTTATCACCAAAATTTTCTGTTCATGCATATAAATGCTTGTTCCAGTTATCATAAAAAATTATTTTGAAATAAGCACTTGTAAATATGTTTTAATTTAATGTCCACTTCCTATCCTCACTTTTAATTTTTCTAATCTTAATTCCTGTTTTTTTAATAATATATCTAATTTTTTTATTTGCACTGCACACTATCTTGATTTTCATATTAATGCTTACATATATCAAATGCGATAACTTTTATATCACAAACAATATTTATGATCAGATTCCCGTTAAAGCAGATACAGTTGGAAAGCATTTTACTGTCCCCGTTAACAAAATATATAAATTTCAAATAGTATATTAAAATTATGAAATGTAATGCTTTTTATAAAATAATTACTGGTGTTGTGATTATCGTGTGTGGACTGATTGGAAAGTTTTCTTTTTCACCAAATAAGGGAAATACTTTAAATATCATTCATTTTTTATTAGTAAAAGAAGAGTGAAATGAAAAAGCATTTGCATGAGTTATAAATAAGAAAATTATAAACATGAGTTATATATATATATATATATATATATATATATATCCAGATAACTTTTTGTATAAGTTCACCAACGTTTATATACCACACTTTAGTTCATTAATGTTCTTTTTTAGATAAACTTAAAATTTATTTATGTTTCAAGAAAAAAATTGCAAGATATAAAATACTAAGCAATGAAATATTTAATCTAGGATGTAAGAAGTTTTGGATTTTTTTTCTTTAATGATAGTTGTCTAAATGGAATAAAAAAGAATAGGTATGAATTAATTTAGCTTTTGAAAAACAAATTTTAAGAAAAAAAAAAGAGATTGGGAAATAAAAAAAAATTGCGGGAATAAATTAGGATTTCAAAACAAATAATATTGTATTTTTATACAGTTATTTAAATTTAAAGAAAATGCTTAATATTTTATGAAAGCATTTTCATATTTTATATTTATGTGTTTTTTGTTTTGAGTAAATATAAATTTGATTTATTTTTAGTAAATATTTTTCCATAGTTTAAAATTTTTGAACTGACTTGCTTTAGAAGAAAATTTTTCTTAATGCTTTACTTCACATCGATATATTTCCTGAATATAGTGAATAAAATTTTAGCTGATAGTCATTTTGTATTTTGCCACAATATTACCATTATAATTTGTGATAAACATTTGAAATAATTTTATTTACGGAGTAAAGAATTTTTTTTAAACATTAATAGATTTTCTAAATTTAAGAATATTAAAATTAATAAATATTTCTGACTGTAAAACTAAACATTTGTAAAACAGATTTTTTGTTCTAAAAAAATTATTTAATCTGACTTGTTTAAAAAGTGGTCGAAATTTAACAAATCATCAATTCACATATTTCTGGCTTAGAATAAATTTAAAAATACCTTTTGGAACTATATTAAAATTAAATAAAAAAATTATTCTTTGAATGCAATACAACTTATTGGTAAAAAGATTTTATTATTTAAATTTCTTTTTCGCATACCTCTTTTATTTTTCAGGAATCTCTAGAAACAGAGTATCTCTTGAAACACACTATGAGAATTTACATTGTTGCGAAATCTATTTTTAGCATCAAAGATAAGCTTTTGAAGTACTTCCCACGAGTTGAATACCATCTTTAAATCTTAACCTTTGGAATCAATGTTTGAATGCAATGATCCCATATTCTTTTATTACACTTTGAACTTTCATTAGATAAGATCAAATCCTTAGGTTCATTAAATCAAACGAGAGGAATGTAGCAAAAATTGGATAATTTTCTTAGTCTACTTTATTTTTATGGGGAAAAATAGTACAATTTGTTAAATTGAATCTCAACATTAGGATTATACAGCTTTTGGCCGTGGACTTCCTTTATAAGCAGAATTAAACAATCTAAATTTAGACTAAAATGTCTGTTTCACAAAATAATTTCATGAATGAAGGGGCAAAGCACCCTTAGTACTAATTCACATGGTAGTATGAAACATGGTAAAATAAGTGAATAAAATTATGAATGAAAAACACGATAAACAAAATATGTATTAGGAAGGATGGTAATCTAAAGCAAGATGGAGAATATAAAAAAAGATGGTTCATCTACGGGGGAGCCCGAGAGAGGGCGCCTACATAGGAGACATGAGTTTGTTTGTTTACATAAGTTTAGTTTGTTTGCATATTTAAAGGTCGTTTACATATTTAAAGTACATTGTCAAGAAATGTAAAATAAGAAAAAAAAAACTATATGCAATTTCTTAAAGATAATCCATCATTAAAGACTTTCTAGTTGATTACAAAAGGGAAAGCATGAATGTAAACAAATAATTAATTTGTGGGGAGGTCTTTGGTCATCCACGGGGGATCCCAGTAGATGGCGCCACGGTAGTAGTCATAATTTTTGTTAATGAATTCATTTGTTTACATTTTTTTTTAAAAGCCGGTTGATGGAGAGAGCTGTAGGACCGATCTGAGCCTATGGAAATTTTTAATGTCGTACGGGTCATAATTCCCGATATTTTGAATTTCAATATTATTTATTTCATAGAATAAGTTGTAAAATTTAAAGGAGAGCGTTTTTATGTAATTTGTTAGGGTGGGCATTGCCAAATTTTTTCTAATTAGGTTGTTCCTGAAATAATGTTCAGCTTTACTAATTAACCTGAGAATTTTATTTTGCTGTTGTTCGAATATTTGTAGATGAGTGATACAAGCACCTCCCCAGATTGGGGAGGCGTAAGTAATGATTGGTCTCAGGATCGAGGTATATATTAACAGCTTATTTTTCATTGACAATCGAGAATAATGACATGTTAGAGGGAAAAGGGCAGTACTAGCACTGATGATCTTATATCTCATGTTCTGAGTATGGGTTTTCCAGGTGAGCCTTTTATCAATCGTAACACCCAGATATTTCACATTATTTTGCCATTGTATATCGGTTCCTAAGATTTAGATATTAGGGCAGGTGCTCTTTTTCCTGGTAAAGAGCACAGCATGTGTTTTTGAAACATTAATTTTGATCATCCAGTTGGTGAGCCAATTTTCGATTTCTGCATGCACATTTAAGTTACATTAAGAGATGCACATTTAAGTTATCGCCTATAGTTTGGTGGTTCGAGTTCGAGGTTAAAATGGCAGTTTCATCCGCAAAGAGGGAGATGATGTTTTTGTCATGGTGTGGTATGTCATTTATGTAGATTTTAAATAAAAAGGGTCCCAGCAGGGATCCTTGAGGGACGCCTGCACAAATGGTTTTTTTTAGAGGAATAAGAGTTTTTGATTCTAACGAAAAAGTATCTATTTGTGAGGTAGCTATGTATGAGTTTGGTAGCGTGGGGGGGGGGATTGTACTTAATTAATTTGAAGATGAGTCCCTCATGCCAAACTTTATCGAACGCTTTTACTATGTCTAAAAAGACTCCTCCAGTTGATTTCTTAAGTTGAATATTTTTGGAAATGATTTCCACTGTTCGAAGCAACTGATGCGTTGTCGAAAGTTTTTTCCTAAATCCAAATTGTTGGGGAATGATGACGGAATTTTTGTCTTCAAATTTATTAAGTTGGTTTAGGATAATTTCCTCCCTTACTTTTGCCAGAGTGGGTAGAAGGGAGATTGGCCTATAGCCTGCTGGTGATTTAGGACTTTTTACTTGTTTTTTGATTGGCACAACAATTGCGACCTTCCAGAGGGAGGGAAAATAGGAATAGTGAATAATATCGTTAATGATGGTAGTTAAGAGGCTGACAGCAATAACCGGGAGTTGTTTTAGAATTTTATTAGTAATTCTGTCGTATCCAGGGCTCTTTTTGGGTTTGAGATTTTTGATTATTTCTTCTACCTCAGCAGCGGTAGTGGGTTCTAAATTGGGTTGCGGGTTTGTTGCCTGAGAGGAGTAGAAGATATTGATTTTGTTTGAGACGTCACTAACAATATCAGGTTTACTGATGTTATTAGGACTGAATTGCTGCTGGAAATTGATGGCTAGGAGTTCTGCTTTTTAGTCATCGGAGAATGCTAAATTGACCCCATCAGTGATGGTAGGAAGGGTCTGTTTGGTCTTTTTGTATTTATTTGAGGCTCTCCAGATGGAACCATCTTCAACATTGAGATTAGTAATATAATTGTGCCTTGATTTATTACTGTGAGTCGCGATTTCTTTAGCTATTATTTTTTTAAGTCTGTTACTTCTGGTTTTAGTGGATGGGATTTTATAACGATTATATTCTTTCCTAAGTCTATTTCTTTCTTTAATTAATTTAATAATTTTGTCTGGAAGATAGCTGGGTGCAGCATCATTTTTATAATATTGGCTATGGTCAATGGCGGAATTAATGGTTTTGGTGAGGAGGTTGACCTTTTGGTCAATTTCTTCTGGGCAGTTGGGCTGATTGATTTCTGAAAAGACCTCTTACGCATTTTGGTTTAAGGAAGCAATTTGCTGAATTATGGCCGAAAGATTGGCAATTAAAACATTGAATGGGTTTTTTATTGATGTATTTTTCTGTTCGTACAATAAGATGTAATAGTTCTGTTAATTCAAAAATTTTAGGGGCCACAGAATTAGATATTAATGTGATTAAAAAGCATGATAGGAGCTCAAATTTTCGCTGTCTTCTCATGACTGCTATGCTTATTACACCGAACCCTCTTAATTCTAGTTCTTGCTTAATGAGGTCAGTTGGAGTAGAATGGGGGATGCCTTTAATTACAGCCTTGATTGGCTTGTTTGCCTAAGGATGAGACATTCAGTCCCACTATCAGTGAGAAACTCGGTTATCTGACGGTGAGTTTCGGGCGAAGAGGGGAAAATCTTGTGGTATTCCCCGCTTAATTTGGCAGTAATGTTTTTATCAAATTTTTGTTTAAGGTTTTGAATTAGATCATTGAATTTGCTCTCAAATTTAACCAGGATAGGGGGGGTTGTGTTTTTTGAGCTAGTGGGGTCAGCCATTTGGTTATTATTTGGGGTAACAGGATTGCTAATAATATTTTGCTGCAATGCATTAAATTGGTTGTTGACGTGGGAGGGGCTAGTTGCCAAACGTGAGCAGACTTTCAAGGCTTTATAAAGCTTTCTTCGTCTGTATCGGATTGCATGCTTCGCTTATTGGGCATGATGGTTACTTTTGGAACACCAGTGCTAGTACTGGGCTTGTTGAGATCTGCATTCATATTAACAGTATCACAAGTATCATTGATTTTACCAGATAAATATCATTGAGAAATATTATCAACATTAAGCGCAGTTAGATTATCAATAGGTACATGGTTAATAGAATTTTGCTTATTAACATTAATATCACTTTCCACAGTACTTACATTATTAGAAACAGTTTTTGACACATTATTATTATAAATATTAAACTCGCTGTCTGAATCCGAAAAGAAATCTCTCTTTTTAAAGTTTTTAGTAAGACTATGAATTTGTTTAACATTAGATAATTTTTGCTTATTTTTATAAATTTTTTTTATAGTTTGTTTATTTTTAGTACCTAACTTAGAGACATCAGGTTTATAAAATACATTATCATCGTTTACAACATTTTTTTAAATTATTAAGAGGTTGCTCATTATTAATATTTACATTATTTACAGAATTTGTTTCATCACTACCATGCAGATTGCAATTGGATATAAGACAATATCCCAACTGGGAGTACTTACCCTTAAGTCTTTCGTTGGAGATGAAAGCATTTTGGTATAATCCATTGTAGATTTTCCAACTAAAATCGTTGGAATACTTTGAATCGGTTGACTCAATGGTTAGCATCAGCCTTTTTTGAGTCGATGCAACTATATCAAGAAGATCACTTGATTTGGCGAGTTCGCACAAATAATTACATCTTTGTATTTTCGTAATTGGAATACTTGGATCAATTCCAAGGTATTCGTCGAGTTTAGGTACGAAACCTTTTATTCGAAGCAGATAATCAGATTCACTGTACACTTTCACACTGTTATCACAATACGATTGTTGGCCTTGAGAAGGGCCTTTTGCACGTGGTTATCCTTAGTGTTAGGAGCACTGATACTCACATTAGCATTTTTTGATGAAGTTCAAGTTTCCGGAATCATATGATATTTTAAAATTAAAAGTCAGAAAGATTATTTTAGTTTCATGCAAATTCTGTTAAAATTATTAAAATCTGTTCGTAGAAGTGTTATGAATGTTATTAATTTATTTATATTTGAAAGAAAATTTCAATTTAAAAAAAAAAAAAAAAAAAAAAAAAAAACTATATTTCAAAATTTACTTTTTCTACATTTAAAATTATTTCTGTATTATGAATTCTTCTTCTAATGATCAGTTTTCAGAAACATATTTTTTTATTTCATTAGTTTACAATTAAAACACTCAAACTGTAACCAATGTAATATCTATAAGTGACCAGAAATTTAGATGATTTTTTACAGACGAAAGATCAAAGATTTTTTTGTCAGTGAAACAAAATGAAAAGAAAACTTTCTTTTTTTGTCAGTCATAAATAAGAAAAAATCTTCTGTTAGTTTCAAAATTATCAGCAAATTCTCGTTGTCTTAATAAAGTCTTCACTTCAATGAATATTATGGTTTTTTTTAGAGTCTAAAAACTATTTTTAAAAAAATGAAAGGCCAAGCATATATAATGGCTGAATATGATAACTGAGCACATCATATAAGCGCATAATGATTAATTTTAAATGGTCAGATATATGTCATCGATTCTTTTTAACGTAAAATTAGTTAAAAAAATTTAATTCATGAAATAAAATAAAACTCCTTTAAAAAGTTTAAAAATATGTGATTCATGATATTTTAAATCATAGAACTTGAAGATCAGTAGAAAATTTTCAAATGAATTCATTGATGCTTCAATGTAGTATTGGAATCTTGTACATCAGGATTTTATTCTTTTCACAAAGAAATTTACAACTTTTTATAAAGCAATTACACCTCCTAATGATTATATTTTAATAGGACTATCAGTGATCGCCAGTGTTTCATTGCATATTATTTTTTCAGGTAAAAAATTATTTTAAAGATTCACAAACTAAATTTTTTCTTTGAACAATTTCACATTTGAAATGTTGGAGAGTTTTATATCTTATTTTTTGACACCAGAAGGTCGATGCTTGATCGAGATAAAAGTCGTGGGTTTATAAGGATTATGCTAACTACTAAACACATTGGGTGTCGCTTGTAACTATGCAATTGTTAATTAATTCCTTTTGTTGTTACTATATAGCGTAACATTTCAAGATAGATGGGATATTTCGTTGGCAGCTTGATCAGGATTTGAAAACATAAAGAATTACTGAAGAATGTGTTTTAGAGTGTATTACCGGTTCCCCAAAAGAGCTCCTTTTTATTTCTTGGAAGATTTAAATAGCTAAAAAAGAGAAATGTATAATGAGTTGCTACTTTAGAATTTAATTAGCTGAAATAGTGTGAATAAAAATAAATTTTGGCTTAGAACTTCAAATCAATTTATTATTAGCTAGATGTTTATATGTTCTGAATTACTAAATAGAATTAAAAGTGGAAAAATCTCAAAATTTAAATGAAATGTATTATGCATATCAGATTTAATTATGCAAGTGGATTATTTTTCATAAATTAAAATACTTATAGTTTATGAATCTAGAAATACATTTGCGATTGATTCTAACACAAATTATTTTATCTAAGAACATTAAAATTTGCCGTCTCTAAGCCAATCGGTTTCAAGAAAACATTCTTGAAATTTTTTTTTAATGGAGAAATAATTATAACTACTTTATTTGCAAACTTAATAAAATTACAACAATGAGCCAATAACAGAACAGCAGCAACTACAAAAACTTAAACATAACAAGAAAATATAATATTGGAAGAACTTCCTTCTTGCGCCATACACCCTAAGTTTCACTGGGAAGGTAGCAGTAGTTATAACTGCTACTTATTTAAAAAAATGAATATGTAAGAACAAAATTGGAAATCTTAATTTAAATGTGAGTATCTCTAATTCTGATGATTAAATAAACATTTTGGAGAGGATATATTCGTTTGGTTCTTGCTAACAGTTAAATATCCATAAGAGTTTTAAGAATATTTCCTGAGATATGTATTTAGTAATAAAATATAAAGATGCTTATTTATTGTTTTATAGCTCTAAAATTTTAAAAATAATAAATTGAATTGGAAAATTTATTATTTTTGGTGATAAGGAATATTTTATATTTGAAATAAGTATCATGTATATTTATTGAATAACGAATGATGTGCCGAACACTTAATATATTAAGAATTATTATCTTATTATTATTACTAAGATTAGTTTAACTGGAGAAAATTTGAATTATATATATACATATAGATATCTTAAATAGGAAGCAATAGATAAAATACACTACTGGCCATTAAAATTGCTACACCAAGAAGGCGACATGCTACAGACGTGAAATTTATACGAAAGGAAGAAGGTGCTGTGATATGCAAATGATTAGCTTTTCAGCGCATTCAGACAAAGCAGGCGCCAGTAGTGACACATACATTGTGTTTAAATGAGGAAATTGTTCAGCCGGTTCCTCATACACAAATTGCATTTGAACGTTGTTGCCTGGTGAAAAGTTGTTGTGATGCCTCGTGTAAGAAGGAGAAATGCATACCAGCACGTTTCTGACTTTGATAAAGGTCGAATTGTAGCGTACCGGGATTGCGGTTTATCTTATCACAGTATTGCTGCTCGCGTCGGTCGAGATCCAATGACTGTTAGCAGAATATGGAATCAATGGGTTCAGGACGGTAATACGGAATGCCAAGCGGGATCTCAACGGCCACCTATCACTAAAAGCCGAGAAGACAGGCATATTATCCGCATGGCCGTAATGAATCGTGCAACCACGTCACGAGCCGTGAGTCGAGAAACGGGATCGTTTGGAAGACAACAAGTGTCTGCACGAACAGTGCCTGACGACGTTTGCAGCAGCATGGACTCTCAGCTCGGAGACCATGGCTGCGGCTTCCCTTGACGCTGCGTCATAGACAAGAGCGCCTTCAATGGTGTGATAAACGACGAACCTGGGCGCACGAAAGGCGAGACATCATCTTTTCAGATGAATCCGGGTTCTGCGTACAGTATCATGATGGTCGCATCTGTGTTTGGCGGCATCGTGGTGAACGCACACTGACATCGTGCATTCGTCATCGTCATACTGGCCCATCACCTGACGTGATGGTATGAGGTACCATTGGATACACGTCTCGGTCACCTCTTATTCGCATTGACGGTGCTTTGAACAGTGCACGTTACATTTCTGGTGAGTTACGACCCGTGGCTCTACCCTTTATTGGAGCCCTGCGAAACCCTACGTTTCATCAGGATAATGCCCGACCGCATGTTGCCGGTATTGTACGGACCTTCCTTGATACGGAACATGTTCGGCTGTTGCCCTGGCCAGCACGTTCTCCAGATCTTTCACCAATAGAAAACGTCTGGTCAATGGTTGCCGAGCGACTGGCTCGTCACCAAACGCCAGTCACTACGGTTGATGAACTGTGGCATCGTGTTGAAGCTGCATGGGCATCTGTACCTGTACATGCAATCCAATCTCTGTTTAACTCAATACCCAGGCGTATAACTGCTGTTATTACTGCCAGAGGTGGTTGTTCTGGGTACTGATTTCTCAGGATCTATCCAGCCAAATTTTTGGAAAATTTAATCACTTGTTATTTCTAGTATAATATATTTGTCCAATAAATATCATTTTGTTATCTGCATTTCTTCCTGGTGTAGCAATTTTAATGGCCAGTAGTGTACCTTGCGTTTAAATTCAGAGAAATCAGTTGAGATAAAATGTTTTCTATTATAGGAAATATATCTTTTGGCAAATTTTAAATGAGTTTATTCTTTTTTTATGCATATTTTCTAAGAGATATCCATTTATTCAATTCGAAATATATACAACTGCGGTTGCAAAACATGTATTTCGTTTGAGAAATATGCCAGAAAATTTATTTGTGCTGTTTATATCATGTGTGTAAATATACTATATATTATATGTAACAAATACTTCCTTTAGGATAAAAAAATAATCTTGATTTAGTGCAGCTGAGTTAAAAAAAAAAAGAAAGAAATTTGACATTATTTTTCAGAATAATTGTATAGCATTGCGTTCGAAATAATTATTATAAATATTGATTTTTTTTTGCCGAAAGAAGATTCAAAATTGCTTATCAACTATTAATTTAAGACAAAGCATTAATATTGCGTTTGAGATATGTATTGTACTTTTTTTTACTTGTACATTTCTAAAATGACCACAGATGAAACTTCGATGAGTGATGATTACTTCAGAATCAAAATTCAAAGCTGATTTACACATGTAAGTATTCTTCGTCAACTTTTATTTTAATGAAAAATTTATATAGACCCTGTCTGACGCGTCGCATCGTTGATTGGTTGCATACCTTCATTATTTGCATATGTAAGCTGTTTTTTGTAATCAGTTTTTTTGGCCCATAAAATCAATTTATTTTATTAACATAATAGTTTTTGAATTAGGACAAAACATGGTTTTTATAACTGGAAATGGATTGTTTCTTACTATTCGGAGTCCTAAACACATGAGTTATTATAGTATGGTGATCACATTTAGTCTCCTAGATACTTAAGTTAACTATATAGAGCAATGATTAATCTGTAATTGGAATAAATATCAGCAGATTGTGAAAATGAGTGTCTAAAATAGAAATGTAAAATTTAAGAAACTAAATGAGAAATGTATACAATTTGTAATTTATATGTTTCTTAAAATACTAAAATACATAAAAGTATGCTATTGAAATCCATGAAAGACTCTTATAAAAATTCGAATATTATGTAATACTATTTTTCTCTTAAAGTATGGAGAAAGGAGTCATTTCAGTATCCGGAAATTTGATAACTTACCTCGCTGAAGATCTCTCTCTCAGAGTGCATATTAAAATGCGTTTAAAGCTTTTAAAAAAAAGTTTGGAAAGGATTGTACCAGCTTAGGTGAAAACTTCACCATAGCTCAAAACTACAAGACAGTTGGCTGTGTCATGGGTCAGTAGAAATTCGCATCCAGAAACGAGCACATGACAAAAATACTCTGTGAGTAAAAATATGTTTAAGTGAGAAAAAGTAATGAAATATTGTGCGAAACTACTCTTTAAGTAAAACAGTTTAAGTAAGGTAAAAAGGGGCGAAACCCGATTCTTTTAGTCTTCTACATTTTCTCGACAACGATTTTTTTTCACATATGCTCACACTGATGTAGTGAACAAGATCTTTAAAAAATAATTCATAGAAAATACATCAAAATATGGCAAATAAGTTACTACAATTTTAATAATTTATCAAAGGTAATGCTTACGGAAGGACTTGCAGCTTTTTTCTATTAAGATGCTACATTTTAATTTTAGAAGACGTATGAGCCAGTGTGACATGGGCCATGCATATGCAATATAATTTTTGCTAATCTTTCTTAATTCGTTGTATTCAGATAAAATGAGAGATAAATGTTTTATGTGTTTGGTAAAAGTGAAAAATACATTGTTGATGTTCTTTTAGCTGATTCTCTAATAAACCTGATGTAATATAAATCTGCCACTCTTAGATTACAGTGATTTCCTAGAGTACATAGGCGTCATTTTCGCCAAAATGATTTTTTCAAAACTTATGGAAAAGACAAGAATTCTTACTGATATTTATTGCCTTAATGATACGATCTGAAAGTTTTCTTCAGGTAATTTGTGTGGATTGTAATATAGATCGTAGCCAACAACTTATTGTGAAATATCCAGTGCGACATAAATGTTCAAATTTCCATATTCTGCACAATGTAAATGAATATACTTCGTTTAAATGTATAATATTTTTTTTTAATATGTATTCAATTTATTATTTTCATGAGATATACAAATATACAATTCGATTTTATCTGTAAACAGTTTGTATAATAGAAAATGATAAGAAATTTTAATTGAAAAGTTAAAGTTGTTTTTATTAGTGTGTAAGTGTATTTTTAAACACCTTTTTTTTCAAGACAATGTTGCTCAAACCATATATTCTTGCACAAAAATATGTTTTCTTATAATAACATAGACATTTAATAATAAAAGGAATACAAAGTATTGTAAGAATTTTAAATTAAATGCAAAATCATTATAATAAAATAGTTATTATTAAAAGGATTTATCAGTGATAAAAGTCATTGTGACTTAAATTTTAGTGATGTGTTCATTAGTAACTGGTTTAAATTTTGACTAAATAGAGACAATCAAAATAAAGAAGTTTTCTGAGCAGAGTCTACTAATTCAATTGTCAAGAACTTTTAAGATACTAACAAAGTTTTATTTTTTACATAAACGATTTAAAAATGTCTGTATTTTTAATTTAGGAGGTCTTTGTGTGGACATCTACATTTAACTCATCTCCAAAATCCATCATATCTCAGTATCTCACGCTTATTAAAAATGAAATTTAAGTAATTTTTTTTACGAAATTTTACATAATTATTTTTATATTCATAAAAAAATTTTAATTATGTCTCGTAAATTTAATTATTTTAAGAATAACAATGGCATGAATATTCTTGAAATATTTTATTAACTTCATTGTAATTAATTTCATTAATATAAATATTTATTCAGAAATAAAAATAAAATTAATTTCATTTTTATTTCTGAATAAAGTAGAATAGACAAAGAACTAACAATAAAATGATATGAAATTAATTGCAGACAACACATTTAGGTGCTCTTCATCATTATTCTTCGTCCTTGCGTCAATCCACACACACACACACTGAAAGTTACACTTCTCTAAGGAGAATTAAATGTACGGTATTCGATTCTAATCTGGGGCTGACGTCATGGTAAAAATAATGTGAAGTTCGATCTCTCTTGATTCGGTTCAGCAGTTAAGCGGTCCCCCCCCCATATTTGATAAGCTGCGACCGCGAAGTTATAAAACTGTGCCAAAATCTACTCTTTCCTTTTTTATTAAAAATAAGATTAGCTATCGATTTAACTTTATGCGCAAAACACTTACATTATTATTCTTGGCAGCGACTCGTATTTTCTATAGGGTGAATTGATATTTGATTTATGGGAGAAAATCAAACCTAGTGTGATTTTATGACAAAATATTATTATAGAAGACATGAATATGAATGAAGAAAATGATAGCTATATCAAATCAAAGAAAATGAAAAAAGATGATGAAAAAACTGCTTAAGAGACTTTGTATTTCAATGATAATTAAAATTAACGATACAAAAATATAATTTTAAAATATTTTATCAGTATATATATTTTACTTAATGTACAATAAAATTTCGTCAATTATGATAATAAATATTATTGTAGATGTGATAAATATTGAGAAAAATGCAGTTTTTAAATTTTATAAACGTAAATTAATTTAAAACACTTTTTTTGGGGTACAAAATTTGATGTTCAATACATTAACCAAGTAAATTTGTGAGATTTTTTAAGTTCTAAAATTTAGAATTCATTCAAAATCTAATTTAATACCAAATGAGACATCACTAATAAAAAAGATAAACAATTAAAATTCAGAGAATCACGAGTGAAAAATTTATGCATTTTTGCTTTAAGTACATTATTTTATAAAAAACATCCTCACTCAAATAATAATATCTATTTTTCTAAAATGTCTTCTTATATTTGCTCGTGATAACAAATTCATCCAAGATTTTGATTTAAAGTGGAATTTAAACCATAAGAAAACATTCAGAGACGTGGATAACCTCTGTGTCTGTTTGTCATTCTGTATTAATATTTTTTGAAGAGGTTGTAAATGGAATCCAAGCCTCAATATACTAATATCCATTTGTGACGAACAAACTGAGCTTCAAAGTGCAATCTCAACTAATACCTAATTTTATAATGCTGCGCTCTTGATTATATGCATAATTTAAAGTAAGCTTATATCATCTAAGAAGTTTGATTGGACATTTACGTCAAAATATAGTCTGTAGAATTTAGGATTAAGTCAATTTTGTTCATATAATTATAATAAAAATTGTCCAACAAAAATTGTTCGTGACATAGTTCCTCAATTTTCAATTGCAATAAAACTTTATTTAAATTGATCAAGTCTTCACAATGTGTTCGGAAACAACTCAGTCGAAATAGCAAATCAAACAAATCATTGATTCAAATACAATTCGAATTTTCTATTTTCTATTGTATTCTCTGGCTGTCAGCCAACGCAGCAATCAATTGGATAATTATCATCCCGGCAATAAGGCAGCGCATGCGATAAATCCTTTCAAGTAGGTGGAGAGGATAATGGTTTCAAGTTTATTAATTTAAAGAGTTCTGTACATGAATTGTAAATTTTATCAAAGCAAATATTTATCATCTTCTGTTTGTAATTATTTTTAGATAACTAAAGAATATTTCTTTAATTTATGTGAATTTTAAAAATAATCTGATGAACGGAAAATCAAATTCAAAAGTATATTCGTAATATTTTTTTTTCAGTTTTTACTAACTGCACGCCGCCATAATTCACTTACCTCTAACAGTTAGCTATAATTGCTGCAAAATAATTAAGCCTCTGAATCAAACACTTTTTGTTTTAAGAAATAAACGGAGTATTTTTGGTCAACTAAAGACTTCCCACAAATAATGGTCCTTATGAGTGTTTGACGAGGGAGGAAACCTGGAAATCTCCCAAGCATCTACCAAATTAATGAGCTAAATGAACACTGGCTTATGTCACTACACTTTATCCTTAGGAAAAATCTTATGAACTATTTGCAGACTTGGCTAATGTAATAAGTAAAACTAATAGCCTTAACTGGATCTCATACAATTTGTTCTATTTGTATTATTCTTTCTGAATGTTCTAAAATAAAGCAAAACACTTTTCAGTCTCAACGAGCATTAGATTTGCCTAACTCAGTTTTTTGGCATTTAACTGAGAAAAGAAGTTTCGATCTTGATTAGATTTGATCCACTGAGATGTTTTTATGAAGTTAGTTTAATCTTTTAAGAAGAAGTGAGTTTTAAGGAGTAAAAAAAATGTAAAGATTCCCTCCTTTTGAATGGGATTTTTCACTAGTTATCTTTAAGAATAAAATGAGAATGTGTATGTGGTCCGTACAGTCTCTAGTCTGATAAATGGTTATTCACTTTTTAATACAAATACAGGTCGTCCACTTAAAAAATTCTTTTACATATTTTGTTAATTTCTTATTTTATAAATAAAATTATTTTTTTATTAGTTAAAAACTGCGAAACAAGAAAACACTTTACATTTTCATTAAAAAAGCTTTTGATAATATATGTTATCAATCCAAAGACACCATAAATGGTTTTTTATAAGAATAGATGCTTGAAGGTATTCAGTTAAAACAACCTTTTTTAAATGATTAGGAATAGTTTATTCGCAATTTTTTGTATGTGATTATGATATATTTATATAATTTTAATCAATATTTTTCTATGTGATGTTAAATTTGAAGTTACAAAATGTTTTCAATAGAATATCTGTGAATGTTTTATTCCAATTGTAAGTGCACAATAAAATGTTAATATTACATTGGCTACCTGAAACAAGCAATGACGTTTCTTAGATAGGTTTATTTTTTTCTGGTCATTTTCGTATTCTGGAATTGCTTTGACCCTAAGATAAGTAGATTTTGAATTACTATAAAGCTCCTTACAGGTAGTGGGAGGTGTTAAATTGAAGAGCAAAAAATGAATTCCCTATCAGTAGATAGCATAGTTTATAAATTTTCACTTCAGACATGTTTCTTCAACAAAACCTAAGCATTTAGAGAACATTTTTTAAGATTTATGATCAGAATATAAATAAAAATGCTCTACTTAGAAAACTTATTATTTTACTACAAAAGTGCAGTTTAAAGTATAAAATGACAAAAAAAAACTCATGAATAAAAATGTTTTTAAGGAAGATAACAAATTTAAATTAACGTATAATTAAAATCAGATATGCGCGTGTTCAGTTACTTAAAAATACCCTAACATTTTTTTTTTATCTTCAGGTTTTATTATTTTCCAATGAATGCTCTATATTACAGCTGGGAATAATTTTCCCTTATTATTTTATCTGCCATCAGTGAACAGTAGATAACTAAGCTTTTGTATTTTTAAATATAGTTGATTTTTGAATAACTCGATTATTTTTTGAGTGTATCATTCGGATAGTCTACCGACCGATTCGAAAATAACTTTGGATATCAGAGTGTCAATGTAAATGTCATTATCTACTAAAGCAGAAATGGTAGTTTGAAAGGTTTAGATATCGTGTAGTGAGAAGCCTAATGGTCGAAGGCTGTTATTCATTTTTTTTTAAACACAGGACTTGTGACACCGTGGAGGAAGAAAATAATGACAATATTATAAAAACACACATAAATTCACTTACATTGGGTGACAAAATATGAAATATACAGTAAGTTCTATCCCAAAAAATAAGAACCTTCTATATCAATGATTGATCAATTGCTAGAATCCTGTTATTATGCAGCGTAAGAAAATTGTTTACAGGATTATTTTATGCTTACAAAAGGCAAATTTCAAAACTTAATATATACTTTTTGTAAATGATAATGTATATATTCCATAGTAGTTCATTATTTATTTTTATTCGGGCTCAAATTCATTTATTTGAAATTGTTTTCACATTTTTTAGGACTTTTTTAATTGAGAATCTTTTTCAAATTATACTTTTGCTTTTTCTGTTGAAAATATCATTAATATCATTAAATATTAGTTTCATAAAAGGTGAAGATGCTAAGGAAACTGCCACATTGTGTTCAAAGCCATACGATTATGATGCTCTCAAAAGGGAAAAGTTAACTGGGCAAATCTTTTGCCCTGTTGGCTATCAGAATATAATTCAATTTCATTCCATAGGACATGGTAATTGAGAAATTTGTACGTCCTTTATAAATTCAAAACAAAAAAATTAATCTTCTGAAATTTCATTTAATTGTCAGACAACACAAAACCTGTGTGGGCAGTTAGTCATTTTTCTTTTTAACTGGTGTAAGTGAACAAGAAGTACATACCAATATAAAATATCATTAGGAATATTATTGAATTTATCAATATAAAATTACCTTTTAAAGTAAATATTTCGCACAATATATCTATGTATTTTTATAAATCATATTTTTGATTATTACTTTAAAATAATGTTTACTAGAAATTCTAATGGAAATTGGTTAAAGGATTTTCTTGTCTCACAATATTTTAATAAATCTGCCTTTTTCAAAATGAATTTTTCCGAAAGTCTTAGCAACGAATAATTGAAAGCTATGCATTTTTTTTGTTTATTTGAAACACTAATTAAAAACACTCGATGTTAAATTATAATCTCCATACCACAAGTCATAAATGCACTTTAATTCTACTTAATAAAATCCCAATTCTTAGAATTTAGAAAAAGAAAACATGAAATGCAGCTCTTAAAAGTTCTTCTAATTTAGAATACTGGATTGTTTTGCGGAGAAAATAATCACTCTGCCTAAATCCTTTAAGAGAAATACCCTTTAATGGCGTAAGCCACATGTCCTCCTAAAAATCAGTTCTAAGTATGGTAGCAACTGATTTACCGGGGAAAACATTCTGCATTAAAGTCAAAGTAGTTTTAAGTCAATTTTCCTGTAATTTCTGAAAGTAAACCTAATAACTTAATTCCTTTTCCTAAAAATCTTTAGAGAAGATTAATTTGTTGTTACCACAATTAAATGGGAGGAATGTAATCTGAAAATGCACAGAACTTATCGACTTTATTTCGAATAAAGCTAATGGCACAATCCTCTACATTTTTGAAAGCTTTCTATGAAAAGATCAAAATATCTACTAATACTATATTTTTCAGTAAATAAGTGTTGTAGCTTTTACTTCTATGATGGAAAAGCATACACACAACGTAAACCTCTTTCAATATTTGATTTCTCTCAAAGTGTAATACCGGGAACTACTGATGAAGTTAATGGAGAAATAAGAAGAAAATGCGCTCGCTGTATATCATAAACATTTTTGCTTTAGCAAGCTGTGTCCTTTATTAAGCAAACAAAATCTTGCTTAATTGAATGGGATTCAGTTTTATCCCGCTTCCAAGAATTATCCATTTGCGGGAGAGGTGAAATAAATGCAAGTAAATCAGAAACATTATTGGCTATTTTGAGTGTTACATTTGATTCGCTTATAAAATGATGACGTCTGAATGATTATAATAACATATTTAGACATTTTAAGAGAAGGTGCTTGATTTATGCATAGGTGCAATTTTTTAAACACACGCGCGCGGTCCAGATACCAGCAAAACTTAGTTTTCCTTTCACTTAATAAAGAGTATTGTTTACTCCACTGATATTTCACAAAAGGTGTTGGGAAATAACTTATGATATATGTTGCTGAATGGTCAACAGAAAGTTTGTAAATTAAATAAGAGAAGTTTTAAGTTCTTGCAAACTTTGAAAATAAATATATTCACATATTACAGTTCTTTACTTTTTGAGATTTATGGTTTTTAAATGAGAGAATCGATGCTTGGAATGCATAAAGAATTATGCATTCAACTGTGTCACTTTCAATAAAAGTAAAAAATACAAATAAAGAATGGTTCTAAATATGTAAACGAAACGAAAGATAATTTACTGTGAGGCAACTTCCATTTTATATACCTTTGTTATTAAGAAAGAATATTAATTTATTTAAATCATTTTAATGCTAACTATAAAGATGTAAAGCAATTTAATGAAGAATTTTTTTCCAATTTTTTTAAAATCAATTGTTTAAAAATAAGCTATACAATTAAAACAATGATTTTTAATTTTGAGTTTACTGTTCCAAGTTAATATTTTGGAATTCGGATTCAAAATTAAATAAACAAAATGTCAATAAAAAACTAAGTTTTCTAGTGAGAATTTTGTTTATTTTTCATAACTGAAGTTAATTTCTTAAATAGACTATTAACAGAGCGTAATTTAAAAAGAAATATTTTATAAATAGGTTTATGTTTCCCTATATTCAAATTGGCCACATATTGAAAAATAAACACATTTTTCAATAAATGGCTTTTGAAAAAAGTTTTAAAAAATAAATAAAGCTTTTCATACAATAATCAGAAAAAAAGTTGGTAAAAATATTATAATATGGTGATATTTCCTTCTATGAAAAACTGCAGCTAATTAAAATTTTTACGAAATAGTTCACGAAGTACCATAGCTTTTAAGTTTGTTTATATGCTTATCAAACTAACTTTTGATATTTTGGGCATCAACTTTGCAAAGATTTATGAAATTATACATTTAAATAAATTTTTTTAGCAATAAAAAGTAATATCATCTTACATTATAATTATAGGAATATTTTAATTGTTTAAATGAATATTAAAGAGTTATATTATTGAGCTATATAATTATAAGCTAGGTACGTTTAAATAATTATAAGAATTTTTTATCAACATTAAAAAATTAAATTAGTTTAATGTAAATGTAAAATTTAAAATTTCTTTTAGAGAAAAATAAATAAATTGAATTATGTCATTTACAGATTTTATCAGAATTGTTATTATGAAATGCAGAATATACTATTTTTAGAATCTTCACAATATTTTTAGATATTTATATCCCGGAAAATCCGTAATGGTTTATATCCTGATTATTTTAGAAGCTTTAAATAGACTTACCAGTATTATTAATTGCTGGAGAATATAAATTGTTTTCTTCTCAGAAATGAATATCCAAATCACAAAAGAAGAAGCAATGAACTTGAAATGTGTGTATTCTGAGTAAAAAATGTTCATGTCAATTATACATCTATGGTTAAATAAGATATTTTTTCAGCAGTTTTTACACGGTAATAAATTTCTAATATCAATTACTGATATTATTTAGGCTTATTTCAAGGGTTGCTTTCATGAATTTACATTTTCTTGAGTTAATTCACTAGTCAAAACCCAATTCATTCGACTCCCCTAAGAAATCCTAGGGTATTTAGGAAGCAAAAGGGTCAACGAATCGAAAGATTAAAGAAAACCCATTCATTGTAAAGCCGAGATGTATGGACGAATTCATCAAGCTTGCATTTATTACTGTTCATGAAGTATTGTTTTGACCGTCTTTGTTCTCCAGTGCAGGCATTATGAGCATTTGTGAACAAAGTTTCGATCTGAATGCGCATTTTAAGTAATGAAGTATTATTAAACAAATATGGATTTTCTTTTATTATAATAAATGAAAATGCAACACTAATCTGAGATGACTCATTTTGACAAGAGCATCGAGAATTTAGGAAGATGACTCTAAGCCTAAAATTTGATTATAAACTAATGTTTTTCTAGTATTTCATGCCTGTGTTTGATAAATTATCATACAAATAATTGTGAAATTTTTAGAAGCTTAAAATAAATTCGTAATGTGCATAAAACATAAAGACTGATGTTTAATTTAAATTTAATTTTCAAGTGCTGAAAGTGACGGCTCAAATGTTGATTTCGACATTTGACAATGATTTAAAATAACAAATTCATTAACTGAGTTAAATGATTTTACTTGGAAGAATACAATTAAATGAACAAGCATCTTTATGCTGCAGCAGCTTGTTTGGGAAAGCTACTTTACTGGTATGAAATTCACGTTCATATAGAGCATAAGTTAGAAGTTCATAATCATAAAATACATTCGTTATAAGTACAATCACTGGCTTTTGAATAGTTAAATCCTTAACTCTTTCACAGAAAAAAATTCTGAAAAAATTAATTAATAATATAGATAAGTTTGTTTACAAGTTTTTTTTATTATTTTGTTATTTTAGTGTATTTAATAAAAGAGAGATAAATATTTTATCCTTTTCTACAATTATTCTTCTGCGTTTTACTGTTATTTCTTTTCTTACGATATTATGAGATAAATTCAACATCATAGTATCCTATTCCAAACTTCATAGTAAAAAAATCATTGAAAGAAATTTCAAATATTAAAGTTTTTTAGGAAGTAAATATTGAAAAGGGAAAATTTTTAAATGGAAAATGAAAATATTGAAATGGGATTATTTCATTTCTAGTGTCTTTTCTGTCTATTTATTACACATTATGCATTTAAATTAGACAATTTATAACTTTTATTTTACCTATAACAATCTCATGCATACATCATTGCATTTTCCTTAAAATCGTTCATTTTTATCACGTGCAAGCTATAAAACTTGAATTCTTATAACATTATCTCCGTTTACATGATTATATGTATGCTTGTCAATGAGAAAAATCCAAACCGTGAATGATAATATTTGCGCAAAAGTAAAATAAAATTTTTTAGATGAAATAAAAATCCCCCTAGAGATACATCATAACTCGTAAAGATAAAATAAACTACTACATCTAACAAAATTTATGATTTTGAAATACAAATATAATTTACTTAAAATTGACGAGGATATATTTTTCTTCATAAGACAGATTCTGCACAAATCTCGTAACATGAATAATTGGTCATGAAATTTTAAATAGCTTTTGTGACTCAGATTGTCTCACTCAATGCTATGAACCGAGATTTCCTCATAAATATCATATTTTATTGAGTTTGGAAACAATTGCTTTTGCCAATGAATCTGAAAATACTTGCTATATAACGTTGAAACAAGATTGATCTTATTCATAAGAATTACAGTAACTTATTTTTATTATAAAATGAATGATCCAGTTTCAATTACCTTCTATATATAATGGAATAACATATGAAACAATTTTATATTATTGCTTGAAGTCTTTACTTTTACAATCTCATTATGTTTTCTGCAGTTTTCACACATACGCCTAAGCGGTGTGTATGTATTATACAGAGACAATGTGATCAATTAAACAATGTGTACCCATGCATTTCTTTCATAACATTTCAATCTAAGGCATGTGGTAACTATTCTAACAATGAAATATACAGGTTTGAACCTTGTTTAAGAGACAATTTATATCCCTGTTGAAGTGTTGCAACATTATTTGTGGAGTAAAACTGAAATGGAGGCGCACAATGTTACTTAGTTCTGCGATAATTTTATTTTTGAAAAATATATTCAATTAAAATATTTTACATTATTATTCCTTACATCGAAGTTTAAAAATATTCCTTCAAAATATTTCTCATATTTTGAATGCAAAGACAAACACGTCGAAACAAGTTTCTTGATACAATTTTCAACATTGAAGGTGTCATTGACAAAATCTTTGCGTAGAATTTGATTAAAAACTACTAATGATGTTCCTGTAAATTTACATTTAAAAAACGAGTTTTGAAAGTGAAAATAAGTGATACACCCACATTAAATATAAACATTGAATAAGTAATGATATGTGTTGAAACTCTTGCTACATGTAAATATAAATGTAGAAATTTTCAAATAAGAACGATTTTAAATTGATCAAAAGGTTTTTGCCTTTTTCTATAAAACTGTATTATAGCTATAAACAAAAACCTTGTTAAATTCATATGCTTGAAAATTTTCCGAGCATTTATTTTATGACTTCTTTTTTCAGAAGGTTTTAAATACAAACTATTTTTTTAGGAAACGTGAAACATTTCATTATTTTTCTTCAAAAATTTCTTAGACTCCTCAGAAATTCAATTTTAATAATATTGAAAAATCTATATTAATTCATATTTGTATTTTGTGAAATGCACTTAAAACATGCAAGCAAGATAACTTTGTTCCCAGCTAAGCATATCATATTATAAAAATTTTAATTATGAACTCAAAATTTAGTGACAGTCTTTTTGAAAGCATATATTCTAAATTTATTTTAATAGTTAGCTTCAATATCTATACTTAATATTTCAAAACCATCCTACTTTACCACACACACACACACACACACACACACACACACACACACACACACACAGGTTCAAAATAGTTGTAAATCTTTCGATGTTAAAAATACATTTTTGGCATCTTTTCTGTAATTAGAGAACATTCCCCGCAACATGAAGTTCTAAAAAATGTTGATTTTAAACATCCTTAAAGAGTGGGGGAAATTCTTCATATTACGTATAATCCCTAAACAAGTTTAATAAAAAGGGGAAAAAACCCTATAAAGCATAATTCAGATAATAATATACTTTATGATCTAATACAGAACTAGGTTAATACAACACTTCCATTTAATTAACTACGTTATGTGGAAATGAAACTTCATGAGAGTGGAAAACTTCATAAAAGAAAATAGATGTGAGGTAAAAAAAGGCGATTCAGGTTGTTCTGTTTTCTAACCAAGTTTAAAATTACCAGCGGCAACTTTTGTTCAAGTGAAAACTTTCTTTCTGTTGCATTCACGATATTTTGTGTTTGATTTATTCGCCCGGTTTTTCATTCTGTTGATAAAGCTCTTTCGCCGGCTGTTCACATGATATTTATTCATCCATCAATTATAATTTTTCTCTTGGCTTTGATTTGAAATATCGTTTGTTTCGAAAATCGAATTTCAAGAACGAGTAATGAATGGATTTCTTACTTTCAAATCATGGGACTGTTTTCAATCAGAATTCTTTCTTAATGAATGCAATGTTAACCTTGAAATATTTTGTTTTTATTTTGTTATAAAATGCCCTTCGACGCAGGTGACATGAATTTAGTTGCCCTTATTTTTTATTAAAACGACAGTGATTGTTTTTTCTCTGATAACAATAGGGATTCAATATGCGTGTTATTTGTACAAGGTATTTTAAATAAAATTGATGAAATTTGCAGAAAACGCTTATTTTAATTAAATTAAAAAATGTTTGAGACATTAAATAATAGGTAGGGCTCTCAGAATTTACTTTTGTATGATGAAGTATTTTATGCTGTAATAAACACGTATCGAGCATAAAAACAAATGAATTCTCTTTAACTCTTTCTAAGATGACCATTAATTTCTGAGTTTCATCAATTTACTTTGATGACATTCTCTGCAATTCTTTTAATATTTGTCTTATATGTATTTACTTCCTCTTAGCAATATGTGAGGAAACAATCAAATGTTCTAATTACAATAAATAGTTTGAAATATTTTGCAATAAATAGTTTGAACTATTTAATAGTACTATGGATTTTAAAGTATGAAAACATGTAGATCACCTCTTCAATATATTTAAATTTTATAAAGTGAAATATTTCATAATTTTCTGTAACTAAACATAATATACAGCAATTTTTTTTAGTACCTACGTTGGTTTTATAAGCCATGCATTACATCCTTGTGAAATTGGACTTTGAATATGAATGAAAGAAAATTAATTATTCATAAATTTATTGCCCAGTTATAAATAAAACACTTTTCTTAATAACACTGCGACAACACTGTTTGTAGTGAGAAGATCATAAAAAACTGTCATGATATGCAAAACTAAAAACTTAAGCAATTATTTTGACATTTTAATTCATTCAGTTTTTGTTTAGGCTTTTGTCTTTGTTTGGTCTATCTGATAAATGAATAGTCAGTACCCTTCTCCGCTCTGTGTAACCCTTTCGCTTAAAAAGTGACTGCAGATTGTCAAATCAAATTTAATCTTATTTATTCACCTTAAATCTGTTAATAGTGATTGAATGCGTTTTTTGCATTATGTATAGCAATATTTGAAGAGTAATAATGATTTACAGATTTTGTGCACATCTAAGAAGGAATATATATATATATATACATCTATCTATCTATCTATCTATCTATCTATCTATCTATCTATCTATATATATATATATATATATATACATACACACACACACACACACACATATATATATATATATATATATATATATATATATATATATATATATAAACTTATTTAGGGTTTAATACTTTTCGTTAAGCTCATAGCTCATTAAAAAGAAGTAATAATACACGGGGTATCGAAATAAATTTGTATTTTTCCATTGTTAGCTTCGGTAAGGTTTTAGTAACACAATGTGCTTTGTAGTACATTGTTACAACTACTCCCTTTGACTTCAAATAGTAACAAACACTTATGTTGTATTTGTTATTTATGTTATTATGTTATATTTATGTTAAAATTCGATTCAGCAAAGGAAAGTTTAAAGTAGACTTAACTAACAGTTAAGTTTTCCTTATATATTCATTACAAAACGTGCCATCAATTTTTTTTCATTTTATTTTAAGTCATTGTTTACATCTAGAAAGAACAATGCCGTCAGTGACCTCAGAAATTGGCGCAAAATTAATTCAGGTATTTTATTTTCAAAATGTCAGGAAAATTTTGTTAATGCTTCATGAAAATTATTGCTTTTGATATTTTTAGTGTCAAGATCTGATTCACACATTTTGATTGTCTTGCAAATAATATTCTTTTGTGTTTGATCACACGATTTTGTTCTTCGATATGCAACTGAATTTAAACACTTTCTGTTAAATATGAAAATAGGAAATTTATTTCGAACCAGAAAAAATTTCATATCTGATTGTTTTTAAATAAAGGGTAATTCTATGAAAAATTATGGATTCGAACATTCAAAATCAGCGTTAGGTAGATAATGCGAAATTCAGTGAGATTTTACTTTTTTTATGTTAGCGTTTAAATATTAATGAAATATTATTGAAGTTTTTATTGAGTTTTCTCAAGGTTTTTAAAGCAGTTACTAATATTTTAAGAAATCAGAACATTTACTTGGATTTTTCATTATCATATAAAATACTAAAAATACTTTTTTTTAAAAGTATAACATACTATTTCAAAAATAAAGTACAAAAATGCTTCGAATAAAGCTGCATTAATAGAATATTTAGAATATTGGCATCATATAGCTGCTAGTTTCATCTGTATTTGAAATTAAAAGTACATGATATAATACGGAATTTTAATTAATATAATTAACACGACCCTCAAATACTCGATTATTATACCTTTACAAATAACTGGTTCAAAGTAGATTCTAGATTTTATAGAAGAGTTGAAATTTTTTTCCAAATATTGTTTTGATTGTACTGATTATGCACATTCAAACTAGTTTTGTAGATGTCGAAATAAACAAAGGAAGAAAACTCAATTGAATAGGAATTCATAAATTAAATTTAATTAATTTATGCAGTTTAAAAGAAAAAAAACTTTCAGTTGTTAAAAGTCAGGAAAATATGGATAAATTCACGTATTGTTATTGAAATACTAATAAAGAAATTATTAAGTTATATTCATACGACTTTCCATAAAGACTTTACTAAATGCATCGAAAATTGTCATAAGTTTGTTCGCCTTCATACAATTACTTTTTCATCATGATGGCTACTCGAACCATGATTTATAGTTTAAAATAAATTCTGATCCATTTCAAACCTCTTCATTGGAGATGGAAAACAACTCCACGAATTATGATTGAAAGCTAGAGATAATAATAACAATAATTAAGCAAAATTAAAAAGAAGAAAAGTGCTTGATTTATGTAATATTATACACAAAAAAGTCATTATGTTCAATTTTGCGAAAAATCAACTGACTAAAATTCTTTATACAATCATTATAAAATCATTAATGAGACTTGGCTATGATGTTTGAAGTTACAGTCTCTACCACGATTATAAAAACATACTTTTTACAAAGAAAATACAATTCTTATAAATAAATACATAATTTAAAATATATTTTACTTAGAAATACATATTTGTGGTAAATTATTGAAAATATATAATGATTCGCAATTTTCCCGTTAGTTTTAGATGTGTAAAAGTTAATACATGCAACTTAATTTTATTTACTTTAAATACATAAAATTAATTTGGCCATAAGTCTTTGATAAAAAATATGCAGAATTTTCAATTATGTTTTATTTTCTGAACGAAAATGAAACTTTTAAGTAACACGTTTTTAAAGATGTAAAACATGTTTATACATATCCAATATTACACATTTTTTAATAAATCATTTTAATAATGTAATTCCTAGGCTTTTCTCATTATTTTATTGTTCTTTTAACTAACAAGCGTTGTATGAAACTCAATAAACTACAAATAAAAGGCTTTATTTCAGGATTCATCTAGACGTTTAAGTTATAAGATTAACTAATGTTTATGTGAATTTTGTTTGGGTGTTTCCTTCTGTTTTATGGTTTAAAAATAGCACAAAAGCAGCTGGCAGGTTGTGAGCAGTAATTATAGGGGAAAAACAAAACAAAACAGAAATGGTTAAAATTAAACTTCCGGCAGCGACTGGAGTTTATGTAAGTGTTAAATGTTTGACTTTCTTGATTACATCATTCGTTACATTCTAACTGAATGAAGAAGTTGCAAAAGTATCAACAACATTTACTGATATTTGAGTATTATAAAATATTAAGGATACTGATTTTTTTGGAAATAATTTATTACATAATCATTCTTTGCAAAAGAAGCATAACTTAAAAATAGAGCCTAATTTATATATTCTGGTATTACGAAAATATGTTTTTTTGAAAATATGATCAAAATATTATATTAAAAATGATTTAATTCTATATCAAACAAAAAACATATTATGTTTAATGTGTACGCATTTTACAAAATAGTTTTCTCCATCATTCCAATCATCCATCATTTTTATCAAAAGATAAACGGCTGCACTATCAACCAATTATCGTTTCTCAACAATCTTAACTAAAACAATTTACGTACAATAAATAATTTTCTTTTGTCTGTCTAGCAAGCTAGCGGTGAATAATTGTCTTTTTCTCACAATTGTTATATCACCTAGACGAATAAAAGAGTAGCTAATCTCGATTGATTACCTATAACATAAAGGAAGTATTTTCGGTTCATAAAAAACGAATCTTATTCTGAGAATCATTATTTTAATGTCATTAAATTCTAGGAAATAATCACCTTATGAAAAATCATTCTTAAAGAAGAGTTCTATAGAAGCAATATAAACCTACTAAATAATGTTAATTTTAAAAATATTGTATAATGAAGATTGAGATATAGTATTTTCTCTTGTCATAACATTTTTACTGAGATTATCTTTAATATATATATATATTATGCCTATTGTTTTACATTTTCCATTATTACCGAAAATGTTTTCCCTTAACATTCTACATATTGAATATTCACAAATGTTTGATTTTTGTATTCTATTTAACTTGAGAGATATATCACTTAATCGTTGCATATTTTTACCTCTTTTTTCTATAGCATAAATGAAATTTTTAAGTAATATTTATTTCATACATAAAATTATTAGAGACACCATAGAAATGTAAAAAAAAAGTGGTATGCTTAAAAAAAAAAAATCATCCTTTTTCTCTAATATCAGAGAGATAAAGTTTAAAATAACTCATATACCTTAAAATACCTTTGAAAAAATATAATTATTGGAACGAAAAAAGAATAAAAATATTAAGTTTATTCTTCATTCTAGATCATTATCAGTGTTTGAAAAGCTGTATCAGTTGTGCAATCATAGAAAGCTGTATCCCGTATGTTCTATGGCTAAAACTATGACGTTCTATAACAGGTTATAATGGGAAGTTCCATAAGGAGATTTTCTACAGCTTAAGCCCATAGTCTAATATTTCGTTAATCTTTCTTCCAAGTGTCATGAAAATGACTTCTTTTTCTAATTGTCTTTTTTGACTACGCAATTTACTACAAAAATTATGACTACCAATTTATTTTTTACTCTTAAATAGGAAGATTACTCAATGTACGATTAAAAGACAATTAATAGAATTTTGAGTTTACATTGTATAAAAGTTTTAGTGTTTTTGTTATTTAGCTGAAAAAAATTATGACAAAAGAATTTATAGATTCGTTATTTCGATTACTTTTGATGGAAGGAAATGTTTATTTAACAATGCATAGCTATTTGTTTCTTACAAACAATTTCGTAATCAGTTTAGAATAGTATTTTTATTTATTGAGTAAATCAAAAAATAAATAAGGACTTTTTGAATTTTTTATAAAAGTGAATTTATAAAAATTCAAAATAGGAAAGGAAGATAGTGATAAGTTTAGTATACCAAGATTATGAGCTTCATTTTTACTTTTCATTCTTAAATTTTCCCACGCAAAAATCTTTTAATCCTCATAACGCATCTATTATGAATTTTTTTACCTCTTATATTTCACAAGGGATGGCTTATTCTCAAATAACAAAGGGGCCAGACCCCATCAAAAATAAGGGGCAATGTATTTCATTAGTATGAAATACGATATTTTTTATTTCGTAACCTTTATGTGATTATATAAGCGAAAAAAGATTATTAACGCATGAATTGAAAATATTCGATTTCTATTCATATAATTTAAAAAACGTATTGGTTGTAAAATCGGTCCAGTTCACTTGCTCCCCAATACGAGTGATCTGTCACGTGACTTGCTTCCCCTTATTCTCGTTTTTCTGAAATTTGGACCGGAGATAATAATTAATCTACTGCTGGAAAAAAATTTCTGCTTAGAAAGTTTGATTATTACATAATCTACTGTTCAACTTTTTTAATAGATAAGGTGCTTTTAAAACGAATACTTTTGATTTTTTTATTGAATTCCACATTTTTAATTCATTAAATATGGATTGAAAGTTTGAGATTAAAAAAGCCTAACTGATTACCAAACATGTGATTTAAAAAATACTGCAAGGAATGAAATTATATTGGGAGACTATTAAAATATGTTTTTTGAAATTTTCATTTTTTTAAAGTTTTATATTCTTTTATATTATGTGCTTAAAATAGAGTACTGATGCATATATATTAAACAACTATGTACTTTCTGTATTAAATAAAAATTGTGCCAGCAGATTTGAATCCCATCTAAATTAGTTTTATATTTATTTTTGACACACTTTTATTTTGCTGAATGGCATCTCATATTACGTTAACATATTGTTGAGCCGAAAACATGTAGTAAATGTATAACTGCTGTATTAAGGATTGATGTGAATTTTTAAAAATCGGTTTTTCACTTATACATACAGTCTTTTTAATCTTCATATCCTGCAATTTATAAAATAACTAAATATCGCTAGAAAATAGTAACATATTTTTTTAAAAATTAATATTGCGTAATTGATTGGACTGCTCATTATATATACTAAAAAGTTTACTATAAATTAAAGAAGGTAGGGTGAAAGTTATTGTATGACAAACTTTTTTGAATAAAATATATATATTGTGAAAAACCATAAATTTGAAAATGTTGACTTTCACCGGTGAATGTCATCACATAAACAATTGATAGGTGAAAGATTGATTATTTGGTTATTGTACATTCAGAGCATTATCAGTGTATGTCGACAAATATAGCTATACTTTGGTAAAAGAAAAAGCCGAAATCAACACAGAGGTGATAATATGACGCCCCCAATTCCTTTATTTTGCGATTGAAACCATGTGGCGCTGTGTTTATTATATTTTGAAACATTACTGTGTATTTTTCCGTCTTATGAAATGTTTAATGATACATGCAAAGTTTTTTTTAAATTTTATCCATTTTTATTCTATATCCTTATTTATATATATACAGACTTTACAAGGAATCGTAGTCTCTTTCTTTTCTGAAAATTTAAAGACATTAATTATACGAGAGAATTTTTTCGACCTTTTAAAAATTAATATAGAGAGTTTAATTGTGGCATTAAAAGTAGGGGAAACGAATATGTAGTTTAATATTACGAATGATGAATTGTTCAGTGTACTATTTGAAACTCACACTAGAATAGGTAAAGAAAGAATAGCCTTAAGATTTCCAAATTATACAATTCTTAATGATTGGTAAGTTAAAAAAGATACATATAGAGT
Organism: Latrodectus geometricus; assembly: GCA_026290005.1. NCBI lineage: Eukaryota > Metazoa > Arthropoda > Arachnida > Araneae > Theridiidae > Latrodectus > Latrodectus geometricus. The sequence goes on along the minus strand of JAPDSC010007783.1, from coordinate 338,806 downwards.
TGTAATGCGATAACATTTATATAAACAATGGCAAATGAAACATAATGCATTTCACAACAATGCCTTTCTTAGTGCATCTAAGAAAGGCATTGTTGTGAAACTTATGTCAAAACTCTTATCAAGTTCATTTGATATACTAGCAGGAATGGAGTATAGCTATTCATAATGGTGAATGAAGATCATTTAGCTAAATTTGAAAAATAAAACAGCTAAAGATGAAGAATACTAACAATGTCAAATACTTCTTCTGTAAGAGCAAGCATTCCGCGAGTAAATCCAGTTATAAAAGCAAGGGACTCTTGTGCAGAGAGAGAGAGAGTTCAAAGTATCATAACTTTAATTTTAGAAATAAATAAGAGATCATATAACTTTTTTTATTGAATATTTTCCGATCTCATTTAGAATGTAATGAATCGTTTGAAGTTCAATTTATTAAAACATGCTATTACTTAAGCTTTCATCTATTTTAATACATATCATAATATGTGTTAAACTCTTTGAAAACTTTGAAACTTGAACTCTTTGAACTCTTTGAAAATCGAAATTAAAAATATTGTTGGAGTTCATTTTGTTTATAAGCCGATTCCATATGTAAAGACCAAAGCACCGATTTGAGAAGCTGTGTTTCATTGACTGGAGCCGTTAGCATCTTGACAATAGAACAGAAGAAAAATCAAAATAAAAAAAGACAAAACCACTTTATGGTTAGCTTAAATCAGTATGGACGATTTAAATGTTTTTTCAAAATACTTTTTTTATCATGCGTTTTTCTATAAATGTTTATTTTATGATGCGACAAGTTTTTAAATTTTTATTAAATTTTCTTTTCATATTAAAAGTAAATTTCAAACTCAAAAATTCTTACATTAAAAATAAATTCAATATTGAATTACTTGTAAAATACTCAGGCTTATTTAACTTCTTTCCTCTAGAAAAGATTAACAATCGCATTTTCTTCTTCGCGACAAGGTAAGTAAAAAAAGATTCACAAATGTATGGAGAAGGATCCATCTTAAGATCACTACAGTAATCAGATGACTTACTTACGACATCATTTTCGTTGTGCAGGAAACAGAGTAGAATTCTTTTCGATCTCATAAATACTTCGTTTATTTGATACTTCTCTGAGTACATTTCAATATGTAATATATAATTATAATAGTTTTAGAAAATATGCATTCTTATAACATTTTATTATTTTTTGAAAGAAAATGCAAAAATAACAGTAAATATAGTTTTCTAAAGACTACTTAAAATAAAAAGATTTATAAATATATTTTTTTTAAGTATTTGAAATCAAAGCACATGCACACACTGAATTCCCTTTATAAAATTTATCTTTATGTTTCATTTGTAAAATGAAGGAATTTCATTTTGACTATCCTGTACTTTTCTTGTTTGTTTTTGTACTTATCACTGTTTAATTTAATTTTAATATTTATGCTTGTCTACAGTTAGTGTCTTATTGCAGAAGTAACTGTTGAATTTAATCTTGTTACTGATTGGAAATAAAATAAAATTTGTGTATATGAATTATAAGTACAGGATTATAAAAAAAAGTATTTAAAATCTATTTCTAGTAATTTGATTTCTAATAGGACACATCCAATATTAATGTATTTTTACTGAGTGTATGCTCAATGACGAAACAGCAAAATTTCTTCGCTTTCCAAATTTGGTGGAAAAAACAATAAATTGACAGACAAAAATCTAACCATTTAGTTTTCTCATCAATAATAAAAAACTCATGGATTCATTTAGCGAGAAAAATGTTAAAATTGGGCATAACAATATACTTGAAATTCCTTTTTTTTATTTTAGAGAAAATTTAGCTTTTTTAAATACTCTCAGCAACTGTAATGGCTAAAACCTGTCGTGCCACATCCAAAATATGTGGTAAAGTAACCTATTTTTCACTCATGTTGGCCTGAAATGAAGCCTCACGTTGCAAAATAAATTTGAAGTAGTTTAACAAATTCCCGTTCAAAAATAAATTCTGATAATTTAACATGAATACACATCTCAGATCCAAATTTTTATGGTGCAAAAGTAGACGAAATCAAGATACGTCGATTGTAACAATTTTAGTATATTTCAAATGCATTTGATGGATAATATAGTGTACATAAAATTATAGATCTAACAGGAGTTTTGACAAACAATATTTATCAACTAAATAGATATACAAATCTCATACACATATTCTAAAATATTTCTATTCTTTTTATTTGAAAATATCTGATCATTTTCGAATTTGATAATACTCAAAAATTACAAACATCCTTTAATTCTGACAAGCAAAACATTAAATTTATTAACTCTGAAAATAAAAAGGAAAAGGTGGAATAAAAAAGTTTGTTACAGTTGCTGAGCATTTATATAATTCGTTCAAATATTAATGAGAAAAGAAATCCTATGAAAATATTTTATTTTTAGAAGCACAGATAAAACTGTGAAAACTATGAGTTTTATAAATAAACTGAAATGAGTTATTACACAATGTTACAAATGTTTATCAAATGTCACGTAATATCCCGGTAAAAAATATTAGGATTGTAGCATTTTTCTTTAGATTATTAATGTTTCCTAAAATGAATTTTTTAAAGAACCAGTTTAATTTCATTTCCTCCAAGCATAATTTATAAATTAATAATTCCATAATGACATGCTAAAGTTATAAAAAATAACATAGCTACTATGTAAGATATATAGTTGTATTAAATATATTTCCTTCAATAATTTTATTTCAATTAATTATTTTCAAACCTGTTATCGCAACTCTATTTAGACAATTTACTAAACTAGTCAACATTATGAAGGCGTTGGCAAAGTATATGACATTAAAAATAAATAATTATAATAATTTCACAAAAAGAATAGAATTACATATTTCCTTGAAGTAATAAAAATAATGGGATTTTCCTTTGTTTTAAAGCAAACAGTCGTGTCTCTTATTCAAGATTCGATTCAAGGTATTTTAACTAAGATCACTCACGCTGGATAAATAACTCAGATTAAATGAAGGTGTCATATGAAAAGCTTCAGTAAATTACTTCAAGAAAATTTTTAAGATTAAAATAACTTCATAAATGTAACTGGAAACCAAAAAATAACATTGTTTACTGGGATAAATGTATATGGCTAAATAAATTGTTACTTTTTCTCAAACCTGACAAATTCTACATTTATGCTCAGCAAAATTATTGTTACTAATATTGAAGTTTAAATTTTAAGCCTCAAGAATTAATTTAACTTCAGAGAAAAGGAAATTGATTTATTTAAAAATTTCCGAAGATATTGCGATTTACTCCACTAAAATATTATTTGTAAAAATTCAATGCAGAAATATGACCTTTCAAAATATATTCAGTATAAATATAATCGACAAGTCTTCTAAAATAATATTTGTTATTATGTTTGAGACTCTTATTTATGCAATTTGTCAAGCATGTCTTGGTATCATTATTACTAGGAAGCATGACAATTAGATGTCAGTAAAGGCCAAATATAACTAACAGTTAAGTGAAATTTTTATGTTTTCTTTCTAAACCTGATATTTCCTAATTAAGCGTATAATAAAACATTTTACTGTTATATTTTCTTTGATTTACTTATAAGATTCTTTTAATGGCTTTGGTATTTTATACAGAAAATTTAATATGCAGTAAAATATATATAAATATTTTTGGCAAGTTTTTTCACTTTTCTAAATTTATACATTTTTTGTACACCTCTGGAGCATTTTACTTTTTCTATTCCCCGCAGTTAGTAAAAATGTATCTGAATAAACGTTATCAAGTGATAATTTATTAGAAAAAAATCGGTTACTTTATTTATCTGATGAATTGACACCCAATAAGATTTTATATCAAGATTAAAAACTTTTACGAAAAAAAATCTATCAGAATTTGAAGAGTCATTCAAAAACACATTATCTGATGACAATTGTAATATAAAATATCAAATGTATAGATTAGGAATAAAGTTGCAGAATACCTCAAAACGAAATAAATTCGAAAACGACTGCTTCAAAAGAATTTTAATATTGCTTATGATGTTTTTATGTGATTAAACGCACTAAAATTTATACAATAAAATCACTTTATATAGATAAGTTTCAAGCAAATATTTTGAAGAAACCTTGAATTTGAATCTTAGAAAAAAAATTTGAATAGTAAATCACGAGCTAATTTCTAGCCAAACTAGTAAAATAGTAAAAAGTATTATTTTATTTATACTTCTCCAATTTGCTTAAAATGTGGTTTTATCTGTTTTCAAAAGGGGAAAAAAGAAAATTAAATTATGATTCTTTTATACTTTTTATTTTTCTTATATAAATAATGCAATTTTATTTGATTTAAAAATTAAATTCTTTAGATTTTTATATTATTTTATTCACAAGATTTGAAATTTTTAATAATTGTTAGCTAACTGTTACATAAATTAAACTTAATTGCAGATTAGAATTAAAGATTAATTTATATTCTAAAGCATGCCTTACGATTTTGGAATTAACCAATCTTTAAATTATACCCCATAATTAGCATCATATAATTTAGTCTTTCAATAAATTAGCTACATATATAATATTATAACACATATAATAAAAATACTACATATATATCCCTATGTAAGCAGGAATAAATAATTTAAAAGCAGTATTTTCACATTATTAGTATTATGAACTAATCAATATACTACAAGCATTTTCACGCAAGGTATCTCAATCAAAGTAAACATTTTCTATCTAAGTATTAACTTAAGTTTTAGCACAATTTAAGGAATTTGAGGAAAATAGAAGCATCGATTGTTTCGGGAGTAAATATTATTGTTAACTGACTATTGCTAATAAGTTGATTGTGAGGCTGTAAGCAATTTTTTAATATGACAATCCCAATTTTTGTTGACTTCCGCCTCTTTTTAATCAGCAAAAATGGGGCGCCGTCCTTAATCTACGAAGACTGACGCAATTCAACTAAAGCAGATTAACTCTATTTTCGAAGGTTAACAAGGAAATCAAGGGAATATTCCAGTAATATCAACAGAATTAATATCTGAAAGAAAACTCGTAAATTGATTTTAACAGCACCAAATTTGAAATAATCTTTTAAAATTGATTTAATTAAAATTCATCATACATGCGTTAAACTCAAATCATGTAAAAAATAATTTGTAAATTAGATTTCATATATAAATTTGGTCTGTAAATTAGCCAATAAAATTAGTTTTACTTGAAACTGTAGCTAAATTTATATTCAATGCTCCCTTTTTTATATTTTATGATACTTTTTATAATTAGAAATGTAAAAAAGCACAATTTAACTTATTCATTCACAATACATTTAAAATTGCAATCCTTGGATATTAAATCATGATTTACGTAAGTTTAGAGAAAGTTATGCCATATGTTTTTGTGTAATTCTATGTACTGAAACATGTAAACATGTGTGACAAGAAAAAGCCGTGTACATTTCTTTCATAATTCTTTTGAAAATTTTTATAATTTCTGAGATGAAACTGTAAGATTGAATAAAACTAGTGATTTAATTTTTTTAAAAGAAAGTTTACAACATTTTTATAGAAAATTTTGTGAACATTTTCAAGGAAAATTTTGTGAATTTATTCATTTTTCAAATATCTTACAATGACATTAATCTTCATAAATTTTAAATTCAGTGAGTAATTCATCAAAATGAGTAAACATTTGCACATGATGAATTTAGAATAATAAATCTAACATGTATATTATCATTGAATACAAAAAGAATTGTTAGTGGAAAATCTTAAAGTACAACTATAAATATTAAAATATGTGTAGGCATAAAAAAAGCTCAGATTTATTTAAATATTTTTGACACCGGTTATTTTCACAGTACTAGTCATATTAAAATTATTTCTCACTCAGTACTGACTATAATAATTACCATTTTAATTATTTTAATACATGCTCAAAAATTACTTTAAATTATTAAATGATAAGCATCATTGAAAGATAATCACCATATTTATATTTTTCAAAAATGAATTTATTTTAAAATAAAAGACAATATAAATAAAACAAAAAAGGTGTTTTAAAAGTATTGCTTAAACTTTTATCAATTAAATAATTATTTTAATTGATTTTTATTAACTTTTGATTATTGTTTAAAAAGCAAAACGATTATATTGCAGTTAATGTGTGGAATTATATGAATGGAATGAGGCAGAGTCAATTTACAGAACAATACTTAGTGATGAAGAATTTAATGCAATCTATGTCGAATTCATTGCGTATTTGAGAAAATGAGAGCCTTAAATAGCACTCAAAGAGTATAATTGTACATTTACTATTAATTTTTCTTTATCAAGCATAAGAGATTTTTCTATATAACTTTCTATAATGAAATTGTTGGATAAAGACTTTTTTCATGTCTAAGTTTGGAGATTTCTATTTCCATAATAATACCTTTCTACTGTAACTTTAATTGGTTGGCTATTTACGATGATCTGGATTTTAAGCGAAGCATATGTCACAACTGCAACTTAAATCTCAAAATTCTGTGATCTATATACGGCATATAACTAAAATACGTGAGTCCGTGACTAGATTAAAAATCAATTCCCCAATTATCAGTTTAAACAACAATGATTTTATCAATCGATTATCACTGATCATTGTCACTTGAAAAAATCCATTGGAATTTCACACTTTTCTTGTCACAAAGTAATGCTAAGTCAAGTTATAGCCATTTTGTCCAAGTGTTTAAATTTTAGATATGTCCTTTATGTTAAATGAGAAGTGACTGAATAAACTCTATAAAAGGGCTCATATTTTCAACAGAAATTATTTTAGTGATAATTGAAATAAGAAGGGTTATTCATTAAAGCTGCTTTAATTAATAACTTATTAAATGTTAAGCTTTACACTTCAACAATTAAAGCTTAACATCTTTAGTTGTTGAAGTTTAAATACACATAATGTTTCAGTAAAAGTATGTAAAATCAAATGCATTTTCTTAAATTTGCATTTTTTTAAATATACAATTAAAAAAATAAGATGACAAGTTATTTATTTCATTTTCAACTTAAATACTTTCTAAAAACTAAATTAAAATTAAAACTTTTAAATACATAATAAACTGAAATATTTTTAATGGCTACATTTTTGGCAGTTGATTTACACATAAAAATACCTTAAATCAGAAAAAAATGCCTTAGGATAAATAAATCTTAAAATTAGAATAATTTGTAAGAGAGCACATTTCGAAAACTTGTCAGCTTAGAGCTGAACGTGTAATAGGTAAAGATTTGAAAATATTTTTTGCCCCGTATTGTCTTCCATAAAGCTTGAAAAATGAGATGAATAACAAGTTTTAAATAAAAAGAATCTTACCATACAGTATTGCATAAATTTATATTCACAAAACATAATAACTGTAAAAATATCATTTGAAAAATAATCTAACATCATTTAAAGTATTAGCTTCACTTTTACTCTACAATAAAGAAGTCGTCACACCTTTTCTTTTAGTATGACTTCCCTTTTTAGAAATTTTATCCATTTCATAAGCAATTTTTCCTTCGCTTTTATTGATGCTACAGCGGTAAAAAATCTCCAAATTAAAAAACAAAATAAGCAATTTGATGGATAACATATGCTCTTCAACCAAATAATATAACTAAAATAGATCTTAAATATATTTGTTTTGGTTTAAATTTTAAGTAAAATGAAAACGTATTGCTTTAAAAAATCACAACATTTTTTGTATATTTTAAATTGTATAATATTGTCGTTTGAGTGCCATCACACATACTCCGTTTGCACTGCCCTTTTAAATAAACGAATGCAATAACGCTCACAGAATAAACGCATAAACACATATAAGAATAAATGCATAAAAACTAAAATTTTTCCACGATGGCAATTAATGTATGTTTGAGTTCTGATTTAACGTTTTGGCAAACAGACTTAAAGTACGTTTCAACTGACTTAGCTCTATCTTATTATTAGTCTTTCTTGAAACCAATTCAAATATAAGGTAATTTGAAAAAGAACAGAATTTATAAAAATTATGGTCCATAAAATTGGATTGAATTTGAGAACAAATAAATTTGTCTTTCCTCCGTTTGGTATTTAGCATTTGAATCTTAATTCCATTTATTTTGGCCTGTAAATGTTTTGAAAGCGCACTCAATTATAAAAATTTCAAAAAGATATACATAATTTGTAATATTAACTAGCAATAAATAAGCCTAAACATTAAAACCAATATTTAAATCAGTTTCGTATGTAAAGTAGTGCGAATGTTGTTTTGTCTCAGTATGGTATTTTAAGTTAAATCAAAAATTAAGCTTTAAACTTAAATCATGCAGTGAGAACGGGCTATTATATTATATTACTGACTTAAAAATAACATTCTACGCTATTAAATTATATTTCGATGTTATATTATCACCATATTTTTTACTGTAACAAAACAGTGTAAGTTATTACGTTATTATAACACGCGTAATGTATTATAATGCTATATTTTATACATGTAACTTACACTGTATTATAGCTAATACATTGTAACTTATATACTCTTTTATGCTTCACGGGTAAAGATTTTAAGTAATGTTATACATATTATGTATTTTAAGCATTTTTCTTTATATAATATGTGTGTTCATCTAAATGATTAATTTACAGTAAAATTTGTGTGTAGAGAAATATAAGAGTACGATAATGAAAAACAACACTTGAAGAAAAGTTTTTCAGTCTACGTTTTCTTCAGGAAGTAGACCTGATTGCATCTTTATGCAATTAACGAACAACCCCTTAAGAACAATGTGAACAAATATTTATTAGATCCCTTCTTTTTGAAAAGCGCATGTTTGCTTTCTTTTGTAAAGCCAGACGTGCTTTATTCCTCTCAATTATTGCTATTGGCGATATAAGGATTTTAAAGAAATGTCGCCAATGCTTATTCGAAGCAAATCCTTTGATTGCCAAGTAAAGGAGGATTTTTCCAGTAGCTCAGAACAGGAGGATTTCCCTCACAGGAAGATTTTCAGGGGACGAACACTTATGTCTATTTTGAGATTATCAGCAACCTTTAAAATTTAGTAAAAAATTTTCCGTTTTATTGTAATCCAATTTTCATTTTTGAAGTGTGTTTTTTTATGTAATTTTAATCCTTTTTTCTATATCATTTCATTGAGCGATGACAATAATGTTTATTTATTGTCATCGTCAACAAGTGAAAAACATTTCAAATGATCCAAAATATATTTAGAGATTTTCTGATGGAAGATATTAGAATATGTAAGAAAAATTATTTCTTTGCTAACATTTCAAAACATTGTTGTTTTATTAGGAAAGTTCCATAGCAGTTGGTAATACTGAAATAGCTAGAATAAAAGGATAATAAACTAAATACGCACAAAAAACAAAAATATAATTTTGTAAGCATGTTTGCTTATTATAACGCGGAAAAATTAAAAAAAAATTTTTTTTTTGCATTAATATTTTGTTAAAAATTCAAAACACTGTTTATATAAACTATGTAATGTAATGTGATTTCTATGGAAAATAGAGATTTTACTTGAGGTATTTTATTGAGAGAGAGAGATTATTTAAAGAGAGCTTAGAGAACTTTTTTAATTAATGGTTTTAACATTTAAATGAGGGGCACAAAATCCGTGGCCAGAGGACAAAATGTGGTCTCAAGAAGTTAGCTAGTGGTCCACTGAAGCCATTTCAAAATGTTTTTAACGTGATTTAAAGGTAGTGTAAAAATTGGTTGAGGAAACCTTTCTGTTTTGAAGAATTCTACTGTCATCTGTACTTTCCCCTAGAGCAATAATGTACAGTACTCGTCCATGCTGAGATTTGTCAACAAAGATTAACTTTAAACAAGATATTTCTACGAATCTTAACGTTTGATAGTGGGAAAGAACTTTTCTAACTGCGAGTTTGCTAAAATGAGTGGATTAATGTAGTAAATGAGTGGAAACAAGGAGAAGAAGCTTTCGAAGAGGAACTCATTGTTTGGGTCGTTCTTTTCAAAATTTTATTTATTTTGTTTCAATTTTTGGAAAGTTTATACTTTTGTATCTTTCATTTTCAATTACAATCGTTTTTAGATTGTTAATAAAATTACTATTTTTAATATTACTGTTTTTAATTATATTTTTAATATGGTTTATTTATCAGTTTTAACAGATGAATGTACGTATAGTATTTGGTTTTGTTTTCCTGTCTCCTTTTGATATTTATTTGTCAAGGTGGAAAGAATAGTAATAAAAGAAAGGTAGTAGAGGAAAATTGGAAGTTTTTGAAACTTTCAGGTATTTTTCATAGAGAGCAAGATAGTCGAGTTACATATTTGGGATTTAATCCTACAATTGGTATTTGAAAAGAAATCGTTTTTAAAGCTTAAATGGCAAGCTCGAAATCACAATACTAAATTTCTTTCCCTAAACAAAAGTATTTTCACAACTGTGCTGAGGTTAGTTTGGGAATTTTGATCTCAATTGCTGGAAGTGAAAATTTATTTACAAATTGATATTTTGAGAATGAATGATTCTATTGTTTTCAAAAAAATTTACTTTCAAACCCTTAGCAAATTTTAAAAGGGGGTCCAAATAAATAAAATTAAAAATCATTTTAAATTTGCCTGAGGATATTAATGCATAACTACAGATTATGACCAAAACATTTAACAATTTTCTCACCTTGTCCTAGTAGTAGAACACTGCTCCTCAGAGCGAAAGGTCCCAGATTCGATCTCAGTGAATGTTGAACAACGGGAGATGGATGTTATGTTTCTGTGCTTTTTGTGTCAGAGTGGATTTTTCCTTTGTTGAATACAGCTCTCTGTCTGTCTTTGCTTACACTACTTAACCCCAGATTTTGTTGTTAAGTATTGTATGCATGTCCTCTACTGGCGATGTTCAAGTACTTTTTCCTGATAGCAGATGTTAGTCAAGAATCATTCTTTTAACAACTCTGCTGCTTTTGCTTGATTGAAGGATACTTGAAGAACTTATAGGAAGAATTCACAGAAGGGCGATTTATTTTATGTCATAAAAAATTTCTTTGTAATACTGATATTAGCAAATCAGAAACCATCGCCATATATGGTTCGAACTACTGACACTTTAAAAGGAAGCATATAGATATGCATTATGTAGTAATCTAGTACATTATTCGGAAAGTCATTCAGTCATTGAGTGGGAATTGTGTAGAATTAAAAAGCCTTAGGATTTATTAGATGTAACAATGTCCTTGTTTGAAGAAAAATTACTAACTTTCTTGTAAGATTTATCTTTTAAATATGACTTAAATTTTAATGTAATAACTAATTCGAATAAACTAAAAGAAATTTAGTTCATATAGAAGTGAAAAAAATTACTGACCAGTTAGCCAATGAAACCATTGCTTTCAAGCTGAAGCTTCAGTTGTTCACAAAACAGTTACTTTCCAAAATTTTATTTCCTTGCTTGAGGAAATCTTTAAGGAAATATTATTCAATTAACCGTATTATTTAGAACAATTAAGGGTACTTGTTTGTTCATATAAAAGAGATTCACAGATTCTGAATCCTATAAAATTGCATTCAGTTTTTTAGTGATCCATATTTGCTCCATTTTATAAAATGTCTTAAAATATTCAAAGAGAATTAACTGATTTAAAAAGTTCTAATCTAAAAATTTAGATTAAGTTGTTTTTTACTTACACACACACTCAAAGCCTACCTCATTAGATTTAAAATATAGTTCAAACAAGCGTATTACTTTGCTTGCTAATGTTTACATATGTGAACAAACATTTCCTTGCATGAATCTAAATATATCAATGTTAAAACATATTATGATTGATCGATATTTATAATCTATCAAATTATTTATTAATAACTTGATTTGAAACCAATACACGAAAAGTTTCTGAGAAATTTTAGTTCCAACATTTCAATTAACTTGAAAGGAAAATTGCGTTGCAGTGCTTCAAATTTATCACTCCAATGTTTGCAAGAATTCCAAATCTACTTATAGAAATTAATTACTTCTGATAACTATTGTTAAACTGCACAGAATCATTTTAAATTTCCAGTTTTAACTTTCGTAGTTATTTCTCAAATGCTTAAGATTTTAAGGAAATGGTATGAATATTTAATTGTGTGTGTGTGTGTGTGTCTGTTGCAAACACTTTGTCAAAGAAAGAAGATATTATGATTTAGTTGTTTCAATATGTATATAGAAAAGGAAAAAAAAATTAAAAATTATATATTTTTTTTTTTTTTTTTTTTTTTTTAGCCAAATTAGCCAAATTTTTAAAAGATTCTATTATTTGTTAAATCTATTGCATTCGATTTAATTTTTAATTTGAGATATTTTTTTTTGTTTTTATGCTCAAGAATTTCAAAGAGTAAAAAAATACCACATAATTACTGAAACTAATAAATATAAATATTATTTATGTTTATTAGTTTCAGTAATTATGTGATAAAAAAGGTACTTACGAAACTAATTTTTAAATAAATGAGTAATGGTTAATGCAATAAAGAGATAAATAAGTTTACACGACTTTAAAAAAATCAATGAAAATCCAATTCACATAAAAATTTGTGTAATTCTTGTTGCTTTAATAAATTAAAATTTCATTATTTACTTATACATTCTAATTAGTAAAAATTTATAAAAGCATTCTTTTAAATATGTATTCAGATTAAATTCGCTTGGAAATTTATTTCAAATGAATCCTTTTATAAACGAGATGATTTGTGTTTTTAGTATAGAAATGAAATTTTGCAATGAAATAAATTTATAGTTGTACAATTTAAGATATATAATAAAAAATAAATGTTAATAATTATTCATTCATATTTTTTTTGAAATTGAAAATTATATTGAATATTTTAATAAAATATTTCCAATAGATGTAAATACTTTTTATTGTACAGTTATTAACTGTCCATAATTTAAACTAGATTTTTTGTTTTTCGAAGGTAGAACTGTGATTTATTGATTAATTTTACTGAAGTTGTTGATTTGTAATCAGCATTTCGCTATAAATAACAGAAAAAGTGGCATTATGTTGTGTATCTTCTCTTGCTTACTGACACAAAAATTCTTTTCTTTTCTATTAACAATCCATTACTTTGCTGATACTATGCATTCTGTAGATTTTTATTATTAACTTTTGTAACATAGATAAATTCTTAGTATTTTTTTATATGAGAAATATATGAATATCATTGACCTTTATTGTGAAAACATGTAATCATTTTTAAATTCTAAGTTTTCTGTGTGTCCAGTTCGAGAATATTTAATAAATAATAGTAAAATTTATAAATTATTATAGCACTAAATTCTAACTGAGATGATTAGACATTCATGTTGATAAAAATTTGCCCATTAAGCTCGTTATGCCTCATGAAAATTTTAGTAGGTTATGTAGAAAGAAATATCATTGCATTGGCTTCATAAATTTGCCCATGGATCTAAACTTGAAACAGTCTCCTTTTGTGTATTAATTCCATCGTAGACATCTCTAATAACAAATTCGTAATGAATAGCTTTATCAAAATTTTTCATTCGTGGATGTTAAAGGAATTATTTTACAAGTCTAAAAAATAGAAGCTATAATAATGTATGGGTAAAATCAAATTAGTTATATATAATAAATTTGAAACAGCTGAAAGATTTGATGTTTTATATCTGTAGAAATGTTTTTCGCTCTAAGGAAAACCGTTGAAGTGATCTTGTGTCTCAGTTTTGTCTTACACAGCTTTTGTAGATTACTTCTACAGAAACACTCGAATTTAACTCATTATGCTAAAAATTCTCCTTGAATATAAAATGATACATATGGTAAACTGCTTACATAGGTCACACATTCATTAGGCCATATCAAAAATTTCAGACCTGCTTTCACTGAGATCATTTTTCATTGAATTCTTCATGATTTAATAGTAGTATATTATTTTTCAAAATGAAAAGTTCCAGATTCAAATCTATTCATGAATTTCTGCTTTTTGTATACAAGAAGTTGTTTTGGAATTTTCCAATTTTTTTCTGTTGCATTAATGTAGCTTATTATAGATAAAATAATAAATGCGGGAAGCAAAACATTGTGGAAGGTAAAATCCTTTCAACGTTGGATTCTCCGGAACCATCTTGACCTGTGGTTAGAGACCAGGAACTTTGTGGTGGAAAATCGTCTTAACTTAGTTACTGTTTATTTAAGAGAGAGATGAATGTTTTGGGTCTTTATTGAAGTGAATTTTTAGTACTTTTTAGGCTTCTTCCTTTGCGATACACGAATAGAGATATCCTCCCCACATGCATAACATTGTGAGCGGTAAAAATCTTTCAACAGATTTCAACTGTTAGACTATCCTTTTTGTGGTGTGAAGAGAAAAACAAATTCATTATGGCTCTTTCTTTGCAGTAGTAGGTTCGACCAACAAGTGATGAATATTTATTTTCTGTTTTATCAATGGTTTATTGTTGGGTTGGAGACAGAGATTCTTTTGAAATCATTCATTCACAGCACGTAAATGCTGCTCACTATCTAAAAAAAATTCCTTATGAAAGGGAAATATTCATTAGATGATCAGAAACAACTTTAAAAATCTTTTAGTTGTTATCCAGTATCAAAACAGTAACTTTAAGCAAATTATTTTTTATTGGTCATATCATTTTTACCAATGAAAAATAATATATTAGAATATGCTTATATAATCTCATTTCGGAATACCGCTTAAATTTCACTACTATGTTTCTGAATTCGCTGCAGCAAAGAAAGGCTCCCAAAATATTCAAAAATAGGCTAGATGTGTGTGATAAAAGCCTTTTTTTATTTCTAATGGCGGGCACCCTTGAGCAAGTACGTACGTACATTAGCCCATTAGCGGCAACAAAGCTGGAAACTGCTACTCATTTTATCGTTACTCGGTGGGCACCTGTTAACCAAGTCACGGAGGTACGAGTAGCATCGCCCGCGCCATACAACCACAAACCCGTTTATAGGGTGGGCCACATTCATTCATAATCTGAGGAAAGGACAAGAACACGGAGAGAGAAAGTACATCCATGCCCGAGCCGGGATTCGAACCCAGGTCCTCCCCATTGTTAGTCAGTTACGCTAACCACTAGACAGGTTGGGCAGCTGTGTGTGATAAAAGTTGTTCTCAGATTCAGCAACTTTAATGTTTCCTATTGGATAGCTAATATTGATTCTTTAAATGTTCGTTTCCTAAAACTTAATTTTTTTTTAATAAAATTTCTATTTATTACAGTGGTTATTCCATAATTTCCCTACTTGGTTGCTAATTTAATACCCGGGAGAAATAAAAGGGTTCATTTGCTTCCGATAGGAAGAACCGGAGACGTTTCTGGCAATCGAGTTTCCTGTTACACTATTATCATGGTTTCCCAACTATCACTAACAGATCATTATACACTTTCGTTCTTTACTAAGCTACTGTTTCAAGAAAAAAAATCTATACCATCCCATTCCTAAAAATGTTTTATATTCTTAGAAGTGTGTATTAAGTAATTATTTATGTTTTTATGTATCTCAATTGAATCCGAAATCGAATAAAAAGCAAAAAGAATTCATTTGAAGCTGCAAGATACGAAGTAGCATCAATTTGGGACGACGCCGCCCATAAATAAAATAAGCTTACCTTCCAAAAAAATTGAAAGAGTTTCGTTAAGTGCTTAGAAAAAATCAACAGGTTGCGAAAGAAGAGTGTCATAATACCAGCCTCCTCTTTTTTTCGCTCTTTTATTTATCGGGAAACCAAGACTTCGCTTTTGAAAATATTGGCGCAGTTTATAAAAGAGAAGAAAGCGAGAAAAAGAGATTTGCTTCTCCTCTTTCATTTTATAACTGAATCATGGGTGGAGAAAACTTTGGGGGTTGTATCAATATTTCCTTGCCTCAAGGCATGGTTGGGAAAGTAATTTTCATTATGACAACGTAGTTTCGATGCTTGAATAAAATGTTTAATATATTTTAATTCAAAATTTAAATTCATTGTTGGAAATATATTCAAGATATTCTAAAAGCTCTCACGTTACAAATTAAATATATATATATATATATATATATATATATATATATATATATATATTTATGCAGAAATATATCCTTTGATTACAGTTTTATCAATTAATTAATTTTATTGTCAGTGTTTTTCGTGTGTTATATTGCGGAATAAAAAGGGCTTTATCATTTGTTCAACACAGAATTTGCTTAAACACTTTTTTTTTGAGTGAGGAATATTAAACTTATCAGTTTTGAAGAAGGAAAAGAAATGGTTTTTATTGTCAATGACTTGTGAGATT
Organism: Latrodectus geometricus; assembly: GCA_026290005.1. NCBI lineage: Eukaryota > Metazoa > Arthropoda > Arachnida > Araneae > Theridiidae > Latrodectus > Latrodectus geometricus. The sequence continues at coordinate 322,486 of JAPDSC010007783.1, read as the reverse complement.
TATTTGCAACGACATAAATATTTTGTACTAAGGACTTATTTTGATGACGCTTAATTTCACTTAAGTGGTTATGTGGTCACATAAAATTCACACAATAAGGCCAGTAACATATACCTATTAATGCTTTGAAAAGTCATCATTGTTCAAAAAATGTCTAAGAATGTATCCATTATTCTAGACTCAAGATTATTTTTTGAAAATTATGAAAATATTCCTCAAAAACTAATGTTCTGAAAATCGAAATTAATACATTGATTGAAGTTTCCTTAAAAACATTGCACAAACTAAAAAAATGTGAATATTTCAAGTATTTATTATATCTTTTCTTTTTTTCCAAGTTGTATGTAATTTGCTTTTTTTAACATTAACGTAAAAATGTTTTAAATTTTATTTTGCATTAAAAATTCACAAATTATCAAAGTGAATATTTTTTTACGACATTCTATAGAATTCCCTAAAAATTAATTATATTATAGTTTCAAATTTAAATTAAATTCTTTTGATGATCATAAATAAGTCTGTCAACATTTTACATTTTGACGCATAAGTAGCAATACTTTTTCGTTTTTAATGTAAAAACATCTTTTGTCTTGTTTTACTTGTATGTATGAAAATGATATGTGATGAAATAAAGAATTTTGCTAATTGTCTTTTCATCCGGAGACATGAGATTTGCTTATTTTCCCTAATAAAACATTTGAAGAAATTTTCTACGCCTGATTACTTAGATTTAGTCAATGTAAAAATTATAAAGTAGTAAAAATAATAAAGTTTTAAACTTAGAATCACTGCATTACATGGCATCAGTTTTTACAAAGAATTATTCTTGTAAACTTTATTTTTGATATTATTTTACCTCAACAGGTTTACAAACATTGAATTTGTAAAAGTATAGAAGATCAGTATTGCGTATACTTTTTCTTCATATTTTAAGATATAATTATTTAATTTATATAGTTATCTTACAATTTTTGACTTCAAAAAATCAAGTATAAATTTCACTAAATTAATAATTTTTAAAATAGATATTAGTAATCTTGTGCTCTAAATAGAAATATTAGAAGCTCTAATACGTATAGGGAATTAATAAAACAAGAAATTACATAAAATTATTTTTCAATCGTAAATTTTAAACAAGAAGTTAACAGGAAAAATTTTCTTCCATACTTCACGTTGGAAATATTTATAAAAATTTTAATTATATTAAGGTTACAAATATCAGAATATAAATAGTAATTATCCCAAAAATCATTGTTTCGATATAGCACATTTGAAGAAATAATAAATAAAAGATAAGATTAAATATTTCTTAATTGAAATATTTAATCTAATCTAATATAGAGTTATAACCAAGATATTTTCTTACCTCTTTTAAATGTTAATTAAATTAAATTAAAGATGTAAAGCTTTATAATTTCAGAAAATTGCATGCAGAATATTTAGTTACACTTAAAAATAGATAACAATCATTCAAAATATGACAGAAATTAGAAGATATGTAAAATATATGTAAATTAGAATGAAGGAGATAGTTTTAGTCACGGGATTAAAAATATTATTTATTTATAGCTCTTTTCACAATAAAAAGGCTTTTCACGTCACATATATTAAATTCTAATGATACATTTTATAAGCAATTTAAAGGTACAAAATAAATTATCTATCTAAAAATAGTTTACACAAAATCTTATTGATCGCAAGTAAGTATATCTTTCTACGTAACTAGCATAAATACATGGGAATAGATGTATATTGTACGTACTGTCATTTAAAGTGTGATAGTATACATAATTTGTTTCACAAGAGAGTCATTTAAATTGAGATAGTAATCTTAAAGTTGATCTTAACTCGAAAGCTTAAATGCTTAGACCTCGAGAATGAATAAATGCTTTATATCAGAAAATATTTGATAAAAAATTTAAAACTTAAAATTTTTGAATATTATGATTTATAATTTTAGAAAGAGAATCCTGTTTCGATAAATTTGTTAATGCATTAAGAATAATTTCAACGTGTTTAATTGGACAATAATTTCAATTATAAATGTTTATGTATGGATAAATTTAATGACGAGAACCTTTCATTTAGCTCACAAAAGGCTTAAAAAGAGCAACTTTCATATAAAAGGAAAATTTTGCTTACATAGAAGATTTAACATGTATATAATGAATAAAATTTATGTAATATTATTAAATTTGTAATATTATTAAATTAGCAAAATAATTTTAATATACTTATGAATGGTTTTAGCAAAAATACTTATAAGAATATTTAATAATTGCTTTCAACTAATTAAATTTGAAAATTGAATACGTATTTAAGTATAAAGTTTAAAAATGTGATGTGTATTATAATTTATCATTTAAATTAGGTTTAATTTGATTAATAAATATTTTTATAGTTTAATTTGCTTTATTGAAAGTATTTTTAAAAATCGGAATAATTAGTGAAAAATGTAAGATATAAATATTTGATAATATATCTAAAGAATTTATAGAACTGATCTCTTATAAGATTTTATTATTGAAATAGAAACATTCCAAGGAAATTAAGATAGTTTAATTGAACTATTACTATTGAAGTTAACAGGTTAAACTTCTGATGCATTTTTTTCAACACATTTGTCCCCCAAAACTTATAACTTTTGTGTCAGATTTTTGAAAATATTTTCTATAATGGGACAACTTCTCTATTGGTATTTTTATAGAAGAATTCTCTTATTATTTTTTCAAATTTACATAAAATTTTAAGTTTACTTAAATAAATGTTATAGTTAAATCTTTCAGCACTTAGAAGTAAGTTTTTATCCAAAATGAAGTAAAAATACTTCAAATGTATATTTTTAAAAATAAAGTAGCATCATAGTACATAAAATTTATTTTTTATCAACTATAATTTTACTCGTATGTACTGGAGGTTAATACTTCACTTAGTATACTAAATACGAACATGTTCCTATAACAGCTTCTAATAATGTCTTACGAACAATTATGTTTAATTCCTATAATACACATAAGCACACATAAAGCTTTACATGTGCTTTTTAATTAATTATTTAATGTGATTAAAAATTTTATATGTTTATTATAGGAATTTTAATGTGTATAATAAACTTTCGATTAAAGTTTAAAAAGCTTTAAGAATAATCTGTGAGTTAATAAATCAAAATATTTATTGTGAAAATGTTTACTATTTTTTAATTATAGGTGAAATTCCTAAAATACAATAAAACCATGTCTGAAAATCCAATATTAAATAAAAAAAACTTTTTGCAATGGTCTTAAATAAAAATTTATTTATAAAATAATAAATTTTTTATTCAAGACCATTGCTAATGACACAGAATGCATTAGATGATTACGCACATAATTTTTAAAGATGATTGATTACAAGACATTGCTTACTTTTTTGGGGGGAGGGAAAATATGTCTTAAGAAATTTCTCAGGAAAAATTGGGCTGTACATAAAATTTTTTAATAATCTCTGCTTTCTTTAAAATGAAAAAGAATAATACTAAATGCGTACCTGGAAATGACCACCACTTCGCCTCCTCACGTGCTTGTGGCAAGGAAGAGCTTTTGGTAATAGAGAAAATAAAAGAGAGGGAGACGAGCAATACTCCTCCTGTAAAAGACCCCCGTTTCCATGGAAATGTCCCCCCTTGTGGAGAGAATTACGGAGCATTCTCAAATCCTAATGATCCTCGGATAAAAAGCCCAGAGACATCAAGTTTAAAATTTGCCAGCACGTGCTTTTAAGATCGTGCAAACATATTTTTGGTTTTTCCTGCTTTGGGAAAAATTTTGAAGTTTTGCTTACTTTTTCAGAAAAGTTGAGGCAAGTATATTCTCTATTTTGTTTTAGCAAATGTAGATGAGTTGTATGCAAGGCTAACTCTAGGTACATACTAAGTCGCAGAAAAGGGGATTGGCCCCAATTCTTAATCATATATTGCTGTTAATTTACCTTTCTATTGTAGAACACCGCATAAAGTAAAGGAAAATTAAAAACAAAATTTAGAGTCATAAGGAATAAGTCTCATTTCTTTTCTCTTCACTACTCCAAGTGGATAGAAATCAACTCCGTCTTTCACTGTCATATTTCATTGATAAACTATCAACTGTTTTTAAGACTGTGGGATTCATTTATCTTCCACAACATTTTAAACGTATCAGGAAAAATACTTGTACTATATTAAGGTTTAAGTATATACACATCAATATATGCTACATACAAGAGAATTGCACACCACATTGATTTTGCACAATGCACCAAATATTCTGGAGTCAACCCATTTCAAATATTTTGCTAAATAGTTCAAAGAATTTTCAGCTAGGTAAATAAGAAAAATACTTTTTTACTTGTATTCGTATAAAAGAAAATATTAGAAATCTGTATTTCTTCTGTTTATTATCACTTTATTTATTAATGAATTTATCAGAGTTCTTATTTGTCATTGTGTGTCATTTTTTATTTAAGTTGAATCAATATTTAAATTTACAAAAATTTTATATAATCTATAGCTTTCCAGTGTTTATCAACATTATATTATTATAACAGGTTTTATAAATTGTATTTTGTTTAAAATTTTTAAAATCTTTTCACTTTTTAACTATTTAAATATGTTATTGTGTTACTAATTATTGAGTACTTTAATTAATGAAATACTTAAAAGGCATTTCACTATCTAAAACAATATCAACAAATTCTATAAAATATACTATTACCTATGAAAAAGTAAATTTTTTCTGTTTTACTAAAATGAGGCATAGAAAAAGAAAACTATTAAACATATTCCACAAATTTTAAAAATTTGGACAGTTATTTAACTATTATTTTTAGAATTTTTAAAGTTTTAGTTTGAAAGTTGGTAATTTAATATATTGGTGAGTTTTGTGTACTAAGTTCAAAAGAATAGCAATAAAAGTCGTAGTACATTAATTTTGTTCTTATTAGGACATTAATCCAACTGAATTTAAAAATTAATGAAACAAAATAAACTGAAAATGCTAAAAAGTGAAAAAATTAGATATATTAATGATAAATAATTTCATTTTGTTTCAAATCATTGAATTATTAATAAAAAGTTTTAAAGACTATTTCTTTATTTACTTTGATAAAAAAAATAAATATTCTTTCTTTACTTCGATAGTGATATAACTAAAACAGTTTTAATTCTTTTACGCAAAGAAATGTCAAAAATAAGTTAATGTTTCTAGTATGATAGGGTGTTTCTGTATTTTTATTTACCAACTTAAAATTTAAGCATGAAGATGTTAATAATTTATGAAATTCGTGCGTTTAAAACCTGGATATTCATTCAAACAGTATCTTTTTTTATTAGTTCCGATACTAAAACAAAGTTTGGAATTTCACAATTTTGTTTAATATCTATTTGAAAAAAAAATGGGAGAAATCAATTAAATTAGGCATAAATATCACTTCAATATGGCAAAATTGTAAATATATGATATTTTTAATTTATACTGAAAATTAGCCATGTAAATTATAGAAATTTTTGCTTTATTTCTATTTTCTTTTCACCATTTGTTGCACAATAACTGTTGCAAAATAAAAGAATGCTTGAAACAAAATGTGCGTCTTAAGTTTTAAAAATATCATGCCAATTAACCAGATTGACTCAAGTATTACTACAGTTATGGGAGATTGAGAGAATTTGTTCGACTTTAACCCTTTGCAATGGAATTCTAATTGAAAATGTATTTTTTGTAATTTAGGTGAAAAGTAAGGTTTCACCATTGAAATTTTTATAACAAATCGGGTTAATATTTTTTGTGCCAAAAAAATGAAGCAGCAATATTATCTACAAAAATTTTATTAATTTCATTTACAGGAAATTACTTTCATTAGAATATACACGATATATTAACCTTGTATTTCATTCGGAAATGTTTTAAAAAAATATATAACAGACATTCAAAAAAAAAAAAAAAAAAAAAAAAAAGAACCCTACATGTTTATTTATTTGTGCTGTTATTAAAATATAATTCATTTCCTCATTTATTTTTACAGAACACCAGCTTCAGCTGAAACATGAGGATAATAGAAATCTGTCTACAGAAACTACTATTCAATTATGTTTATATTCTGTATAGCATCAAACCGAATAGAATTCACAATAGAACGTTAATTTTTAAACCTACAATTAAATAACAATGTATTTAGAAATGACTATTTTATGTAAAAATAAGTGATTGTTTCATGATTCTCATTTAATGCCACGGTATAGATTTTATACACAAGTCATAACATTCAATAACGATACATGTTTAGAGATTTTGTGAAATCTTTACATTTTTTTATTTTTTTATTGTTTTAACATTTTATTTCAAGCAAATTTTAACATGATTCAATAGAAGCACTGGATTTATGGATTTCATTATTAATTAATTCTTATAAGGATAGTTATAGAGTAAATAATATGCTTGCGTAACTGATAAAAAATTAAGAATTTAGCACCAGCTATTTAATTTACACTATATTTAAATTGATGACCTTTTTTGCTGTGTAAATCTTAAACAAATATATTAAAAAAGTATTGTAATATAATTCCTCATATCTTAGTACTTTGTTGTAATAAAAATATTAGCACCATGAATAATTTTCCTCATAAATAAAATTTCATTTATTTCAAAAGTTATGACAAAATTTAATTTTTTAATTAATTAAATTATGACAAAATTTAAAGCTAAAAGCATATGATGACATAAGAAAGTGAATGTAAAATATTATTCTTTCATTAATTTGTGCGATAACACTCAGGAAGCGACAACATTTGTAAAATTAATATTATTGTTTTTAATTGATAACTTTTTTTTACATTTTTGAGGAATTTTTTCATGTAAAAGATATTTTTTCATTGAAATGACTCAGTATCAACAAGAAATGATTAATACTGTGTACAATAAATAATATGCTTAAGAGAAATCTCAGGTGTAGTCAATTTCTCGAACTTCAAAAATTGCAATGCTTATTCAATTGCCTACATAAGCATGTTCAAAATATTTCTTGAAATACGAACATAAAATATTTATGAGATAGAGAGAAAGTTAGTTTAATTTTTGTGACTCATCTATAATTTAACTTGTATACGATTCATAATCTAAGAATTCAATAATAAATCATTAAATGGATAAAAAAAATCTGATTTAAATAAAAATTTTATTGTTGCATGCCACTGGGAGTAGAAACATTCAATATTTTCTACCGACATTCATTTGACGCTCGAATAATATCATAAATCAAAGCTGACGCAAACCTATTGTTGTTCTGTTGGATTGTTTTGGATCAGTTGCTTAATCTTATCGTAAATATTTATTTACAACTACAAAATAGTTTGAATAACATTGTCTGTCTAAACGTGTTTCTAAAATGGTGGATCATATTTTATTTGATTCATATTTATAAATCACAATATTTATAAACATTGTGATTTATAACATACTACATGATACTACATGATTTCATTTAAAAAAATTGTGAATGAAAAGGTTGAATATATGATTTGATAAGTGATGATATCAATCAACATTTTTGTGATTTAAATAAGAAAATATTGCTGAATCATGATGATATCAATTATCTCAAATGTTATATAGTACTCTATTTCTATTTATTACTCTTCTTTTTAACAGCTCTATATTGATCACTGTTAGAGTTAGAAAGATATTTTAACTGTGCAGAGATTTTCTAAAATATGATGTGAATTTAATTGACTATTTAGAGTTTCGATCATTTAAGAATTTGAAAATTTCCATAATTTGGTATTACTCACTCTTTTGCTTTTCAATTCATAGGAAAAAATATATAGCTTATGGTAATATTAATTAAGGTAATATAATCAGCTATTTAAAAAAATAAAAGCACAGTATATATATATATATATATATATATATATATATATATATATATATATATTACACGAGAGAGAGTATATTGATGGATGATGGAGTTTATATCAAAAGGAATAAAGGCACATATTAGAAACACATGTTTCTGCCCTTTAGAAAACATATAATTTACTGTGATTCAAGCGATATTCTTGAAACGATTCTATTGATATAATTTTACGAAACTTAAAAGATTTAAGAAATCGATTTCCAAAGTATACAATAAAAGTTATCTTTTCTTCCAAAAAGCTGGATTAGTTATTGCTTGTGAAAGAAAACTCTTATGACTGATGTCGAGAAACAGAGATTCGAAACGTTTTATCGAAATAAAATCCGATCGAGAATATTTTTCTAAGAAGAGATTACTGACCGCCCAGTTTTGATGTCACAATTGTTTACCATCTTTTAAAAAGTTATTTCAAGATTGATAGTAAATTTTCAGGGTCTTTAGAATTTCTCTGAACATTTCTTATCCTTGTGATGTTCCTGAGAATATTTGGCAATACACTTTCACTCTAAAAGCAAATAAACAAGTTCCTTGATCGCACTTTTTGTTTGTCATAAGATAATGATATCAGGCAGTGACCTTTTCCAATTTATTTATTCTACATGTTATACTTTTTATTTAAATTTTAAGCAATAAATTTATAAATTCGAAGGAAAAATAAATGAGTATATGACTTTGTTTTTATATACAAAAAATAGTGCTCAAGCTCTAAAATTTTTATTCATACATTTTAAATTACGATTCTAAGTCTAATTTTTTTAAATTATCCTTCTGGAATCATAAGAACTATATATTTTGTTTCGTTTTTCTGAGATGGATTATTAAAAGCTTAACTTTTGTTTCATCAGTGTAAAACTACCATTTATTTATTTCTTGATAATGTATATAAGAGAGTTTATTAAAACATGCATATAATGTTCACTACTACCTGAAATATTTATCCATTTTTAACTCCAAATTAATGCAAGAATCTAACTTTATTTGAAATTGCATTCTTGGATATAATTATTTATTAATAACCCATTTAATAGAAAATAATTTTATCATTTCTCCTAACATTTCAATTAAATTCATGAAACGCTCCAGAAATTTAACAAAATAAAGATATCTACTATTTTTTTGTCCAAAGTACTATTTTTGTCCATTGAAAGGCATTTGCTTCTATAAAAATGTTTTCGATAAGAGATGCTCTGAAAAGTTCCTACTTCACGAGTTTTTAACGAAAGAGCTTTCGAGCATTATAGATATTATCATTTGATTTAGTTAATCCATACATGCACGCAATTCTTTCGAGAAAAGCTGATTGTTAAATAATTTTTAAAAAAAAAAACTTTTATATGTTAAACTGAAGAAAAGCCTATTTTCACGTTTAAAGTAAAACTTTAAATTTTTATTAAATTCTTTGGTGTCTTGTTTTCTTTAGTAAAACGTATATAAATATATCTACTGTGTGTTCTGCTATTAATTTCATTACATTGTAATTTCTAGTTTGCTTTTTCCACTTTGTAGTTGGATCTAGGTTCCCGCTTTCTTCTGGTAAAATTTGAAAGACATATGGATGGATGAGCCAGGCATGAACCAAATGTAACATTTATTGAACCAAAAGTAAAATTTTATTAACGGACGATTAAGGTACTTCCATGTAGTTTGTATATCAGAATTATAAAAAAATTTCTCTTTTTAGAATTGTGTCTAAATTAACATTTTTGCGGACAATTGATTCTCATAATTATCGATTAAATATTTCCCTCTTAGCTCCTCCACAGCCCCCCATGAAATTTGGGGCTGGCCAATGGTGAGCAATATTCTAAATGAATTTAAAACTACTGCAACTAGCCCTCCTCCTTCGCTTCTCATCCATTGGCTACCGTTTCTACTCCCTCTGGCGCACAAGCGCATCCTGTCTTAAAATATAAAGAATGGGTGGAGAATTCATAAAATTTTCTCGTATTTATCTTAAACTGTTTGGATTATTATTAAAAAAAGGAGGAGTCAATATTTCTCATAAAATATATTTTTTCATACAAATTTACTTGGACTTTAATAACCATTGTAAAAAGATAATATTTACGAAAAGTACTCGGTATCTTTCTCATTTTCAGTTCTTTCCGGAAAACTATTTTCTTATACATTATTTGCATAGAATTTACGCGATTCTATTTTTCAAATTAAATTTTTTGAAAAGATACTTTTAAATTATTTTCAGTTATAAATAAATAAAGTTTACAAATAAGAATTCATTTTTTGAGTATTATAAATATACATTTTTTAATTCACAAACATCTTTGATTGTGAGTTCGATATCCATTGTTCATTATAACGTAAATACTCACAAAAATGGAATAAATAAGTTAATTAACAGTTAAGTGTTTATTTATAAATAAAATCCGTAATTTGTTTATCCGCTGAAATTTCATTTGAGATTGAATTGTGAATAGCTGCATGGAACGGAGTGAAACTTATATCATAAAATTAGTCTCCGGCTAATTTAAAATACTGATAAAATTCGAATGAACAAGTTATTTAATTGTTCATTTATTAATATAAATAAAGTCTTTGTCCCCCCCCCCACTGTATACGGATTTGAACTGAGAACGGCTGCATGGAATCAAGATATCAGTCTCAGACTAGCTTAAAATAAAAGCTAAGTTTCCTACCTAACTTTTGATTGCAGCGTTTGTAATTAATTTAGAATATGACACACCCTGAATTGAACTCAGTGTAACGATGTTCCTGCCGCGATGCGCACCATTTCGGAACACTGCTTACTTCAAGTAACTGCTGATGGCAGAGAAAAACTGGATCTTCCCTTTCTTTTTGGATTCTCACTAAAGTGATATTTACATTTTTATTTTTGAAACAGTATTTTCTCCATACTGTTTTTTACACCGATGAACGTTTTTTACACCGATACCTTGAAAATGCACTAGAATTCAGATGAAAGGGGTCTTTATTTAATAATTTCGTACATAAAAGCAATTTTTAAGTGTTCCATACCTCATACGATTTGTTTTTGATCTGTAGGTGATATCTCATTTCGTGGTGCAGAACAGCATTTCGAATAAAGCGAAGTAGACAGTAAATATTATTCAATAACATCAAATGTCTTTAAAATGTAGAAATTTTTAAGGTAAAAATCGTTAAAGTGTTGAAATTTCTCGGTGACACCCTTAAATTGAAACTTCATTCAAGGTAATTTTTGTATTATATGAGTTTTTGCTTCATTCGGTACGCCGTATTCAAAATATATTTAATGTGTGTTCTATTTCTGTTTTCATAGTATAAATTTAACATTTGTTCTTTCAGCTTATAACAAGATTAGATTTTATCTATGTTAATACGTGTTTTTAAATGCTAAAATGTAAGTATTCAATATTTTCATGATTAATCTGAAACATAATTCAAAAGTGCATATTTTAATGTAATCAGGTTTTTTCTTTCGTTCTTATTCTGTATATATATATATATATATATATATATATATATATATAAATATATATATATATATTGTGTTTTCTGCTTCCGTTTTCATGGCATCCATTTAAAGTTTGTGTTTTTAATTTATAACTAGGTAGATTTCCTGAAATCTAGGTATACCTTTTTCCATAGTGAATCTAAACTAAGTAATCATGCTGTAAATCACGTGTAAATTATAAATTCGTTTAGCTAAATATAAAATGATTTTAACGGAACGCACTGAAGCGGGGTACGTTTAGCTAGTGGAATATGAAACAGAAATCATATTTTAAAATTATGAAGATTCCGGAATCTGAAATTGTAAAAACATGGAAAAATAAAGTTCAATATCTCAAATTATGCATATATTTAGTAAATTAAAGCATCTATTTTAAAAATAAAGGATTGTCTTAAAGATTAAAGTTTTAGAATTTTTAAAATATTCACATTTTTACAGAATGAAGTGAACTACTTTCAATAATTTATATTTTTTTGCCATATAGCCGAACTTTATAGTAAAACGTGTATATTGTTGGAGGCAAAAATCTTTTTTCTATAAAAATCTATTATAAATATTATAAACTTATTATTGTTATTTAATTAATCTAATTATTAAATTTAATAATTCACTTGCCTACCCTATAAACGGGTACCTATGGCATGTGTGTACTGAGGAAGTCGGACTCCACTCCAAATATGGTTCAGTTGGAAAAGTGGAGCAGTGCACCCCATTTTGCTAGCCTGTCTGGCACACGTCAACAACAACAACAATAATTCACTTACAAATTAAAAATTAGTAAAAAGCTTCCAATTTGTTACTTTTAAATCTTATTTTTCACGCCTTATATCATCATTTTTTGTTATTAAATAAAGTTGATCTACGAAATACTTACTATTTATAAAAAATTTAATGCGAAAGTATATGTGACTGCTTTTATTAAATCGGATCACTATTACACACATCTGACACTATTTGAAATACTTCTGATTCATTGAGATAAGTGAAACTATTTTTGTGACATTTGTGACTTTTATTTCAAGAGAAAATTGGTGTTTAATTCAAAAATATTCTGATGAATCTTTTATGCAAGGTTAAAACAGATTACGATTCTTTTTCTTATATTAACATATTGTAATATGACATCATAATTTTGTACTTTGTGTTTAGAATCTTAATTTCGTATATATTCGTATATTTAAAATTTGTTAATGTATTTGGATAGATTTCCGTTAGAAGGAGCTTTAAGTATATAAAAAATCTATGATAATATTAATGTTTTAATATTTTATACTAGACAAATAAATACCCTAAAAATTCCAAACAATTGTGAGGTCTCTTAGCAATTATCACGTTTAGCATTTCACGGGAGGAATTTTTTATAAATATTTATTATAAATATTGGACTGTAATTTCCTGCTATAAAGGAAAAACATAAAACATTCCCTAGCTTTGCTTTTTTATGCACAAAATAAATCAGGAATGCGCCTTTATATTGAATTTTATTCCAAACATATTTAATATCTTACATATTGCACGCTCAGCAGTTGCAATAAACTAAAGAATATCTGGAGTAAGATTCAAATATTTACTAATAAACTTGAATAACCTTCAAGCTATGAAATTAAGGAGTAATTAAATATAAAAATTTATTATATCAAAATCCTTATTCTAAATGAAATGTATCTTCTTCACAATTCGATGTTCTCTAATTTATTTCAGCTTGTGTTATTCCATGTATATTGAAGACTTCTGTTGACTTTTTATTAAATAATTTTAAATTTCAATCTCAATTTCATATGAAAAATTTTAACATCCCGTTTCATTAATCAGCATGGATTGACAATGATAACACAATAGTGTTAGATTAAGAGGAGGATTTTCCCGGCAAACTTCTAATGACGAACGTTTTAATAAAAGAAATATGAAAGCTCATTTGAAATAGATAAAGCCAATTTGTTTAAATCATTTAAGTGATTATGAAAATGGGATTCGTCCGCTATCTGGCTCAATATTTAAAGTTTTCATTAAAGTAGGACAACAACATATAAATCATATTACGACATATATCTTTTATCATATGAATTCATATTAGCGTTATATCGAAATCATATTTGCTGTCAAAAAACATAAAATTTAATGCGTGTGTCTAGTTAATATTTTACTTGAGAAATAGTAATAAATATTAAAACACATATAGTGGAGTATATAAACCCATTTTTTTAAAAAAAATATTCCTCATCTATTCACTTGTCTTAATTAAAAAGTTAAAAATAAATACGAGAACACAAGAAAAAAATAATGGCTACATAATCAGAAATGGCACATGAGCTAGATTTTTTTTTTATAAAAAAAAACTAATTCCATCTGTACAATCGTCATTCATAACTTGTTGCTACACCTGAAAGATGTAGAAACAACTTTAGTAAATCCTTTTTATTCGCATTATTGTGGAGCGCTTTCTTTCTCAGAGAATGGCTACCAATGTGTGGCAAAGGTGGTTTCTACGACGGATGCATTAGTTTGGGGAACAAGTTGGAATGAAAGGGGTTCATGTCAGGGGAGAGGGAAGCTATTCATCTACTTTCCACCCTATTATGCGAACAAAGCTTTTATAAACTAGCGACGCTGTAATAGGGATTATCATCCCAGATTTTGGAGGAAAAAAAAAATTCTCCCTCTTCTTGTAAAACGAGAGAATTTCGATATAACAAAGTGCCGATTTTATATGCTTTCTTTAAATTACTATAGCATCCTCTTCTTTTCCCGAAATATTTGATATACGAAAACTGATACCAAGTTACGGATATTACTTTGAATTGCAGGAACTAATGAAACTAATTAATCTATATCAAGTAGAAGGTTTCGGAAGATGGGTATTGCTTGCATCGGAGAGAGTGCTTGGTAGACCCTTACTCCAATATTTAAGAAAACTTTTCACTTATTACTTTTGACTATTCAGTTTTCCGCCAAGCAGTCGAGTTATTTCGGTGCATTATAACTTCCTAAATAAAATACAAATTTTAAAAGTAATTTCAAAATTACCTTATTCTCGATTTCGCTGTTCTGCAAAGATAACTATATACGTTGTAGAGGTTATGAGTGAATATTATTCCGTAAATAAAGCTCTCAAAACTTGACAAGAAATAATAGAAATTTCTTAATTTTATTACAAGATTTATTTTCATATTGAAAATGCACTGAAAATTCTTATAGCACTTCAAATACTGATAATAAATATTTTATAGTGTAAATGTAGAAATTTTTTTCTTACTTTGTACCCCGAAACTTGTGTTACTGAAGAAAATACAGACCAAAATTTGAAAATCACATGTATTGTCACATAGGTTCATGGTTATATAGATATTTATGATATTTAGATTATGACTGTAACATAATATTGACAATAGTAAACAAAAGTAAATAACTACACAAACCCAATTCATCATAATAATAACATAAAGTATTATTTACAATAACATATATTATTTTTTATCTCAATTTTTAAAATGTTTAATTTTTAATACAATAAACAAATATTTATTTTTTTACAAATATGTCATAAAATATGTTAAATTAAACTTTAAATAAATAAGTAAAATAAATGCTATTTTTTAAGTAACAAAACCTTGAGCTTTAATGTTTAAAACTTGTACTTTTTATTTGATAAATAGAAAATTATTAAATAGTATTAAACATCTCTGTTATCTCAGCCTTTTCTTCAGCAAATTAACTAGGAATTCTAATAAAAAATAATGCAACTTAATATTTATTATACGTTTAATTCCTTTTAAATAGCTGAACTTAATAACATATCATAAATCATTTAAATTATATAATTTTGCCAATTTCTTATACTTGCTTTAATTTTTATAGTTTATATTGATTTAAGTTTATTTGATTTTTGTTAATCCCAAAGCATAAAGCACTTACTAAATCTTCAATATTTTCAGAGAGAGTGAAGTGAGAAAATCAACTAATTAGAATTATTTAGTTTAAAATTTAATTCACTCAATGATTTTATTAGACTGCTCAGTTAATTCTCATTAAAGCATGAAAAAGTTCAATTAGTATATGATTAATGGCAAGGACAGATAAAATGCACGGACAAAATATATCTCTTGTATATTAGTTGAAAACGTAAGCGAAAAATTTCATAAATAAAATTTTTCCTTATTTTATTTACCGGGAGGGAAATCCTTGCTGCTTTTTGATAAAGCATGATACTTTATTAGGTTTATATTCACACATCAGTGTCATCCAAGTAATCCAAGATTGAGAGATGCTACGTATTTTTTAAAACTAATGCTAGTTTTTAAAATGTTTACCTTTGTAGGAGATAAGAAAAATTTAAAGATTTTTTTGCCCTGTAAAACTGTCATTATTTGAAGTCATATTTATTTGAACAATGTTTAATTTATGCAAATAGTGCTTACCTTTTAGGAGAAAATTTAGCCTTTTTTTTCTTTTGTTAAAAAAATTAAATTTATAGTTTAAATAATTAAAACATTAAAAATTTCATTTGAATATTTAATTCCATGAAATGATTATTCGAAAGACACATTTTCTTTTCATATTTTATACTCAGAATTTATTGAGAAAAAATATAAAAATATAATATGATTAATTTTAAACCAATATTTACTTATGTATATTTTAGCAAAAACTTTCTTTCTTATTTATAAAAATTTAGATTAAAATTAATACCTAACTTATTTACATTATGATTCATTATCTACAGAATTTTACATACGTAAAAGTTACAAAAAGCCAATTAAATGTTCTATATATAATGAATGCAATTTTTTGTACAGTGTACAACAAGTCTTTTTATGGCTTAGTTCTAAAAATTAATTCCATTTTTAAATGTTTACAAATATTTTTGTGAGGTCTTGTGCAATTTCTTCTTTTTGTATTTATTTGTAAAGGTGATTAAACATTACTTTTTCTAAGATCAAAATAAACAGAATATTATCTGCCACATGATAAGTTAAAAGTTAAGAGTGAAAAATGTGAAAGAAGTTGCCATTATATTTTTGAAAAGTTTTATCAGAGAATAAATTGAGTATCCAATTTTATTTAATCAAACCACTTAATTACTTAATTACCACTTAAAAAACATTTAAAATTCTTGTTCTACGGCTTACCTGTTTTCTACGCTTTTTTCCAAAAGAATTTTGGAAAATACGTTAGTTTAATTATCATTGGAAATAATTTTTCTCATTTATAAAATAATTCTACAAACTAATATAAAGCAAGATTTTAAAAGTAAATTTCGAATGACTATTGTAAATTTCATTATGTCAGCATTTTTCTTATTTGTAAATTTACTTATATAAGGTATCTTTAATTTGCATACTACTCATGTTATATAAGGATTATGTTATATTTCTTATTTAGACGTTTTAGATTCAATCCCCTTGGATAAATAAATAAGTTATGGCTGTAAGTCATATTTATAGCAAGATACATGTAATTTAGATGTTATTTTCCAAAGAAAGGTTTATGGGGCTTCCTTTTAAATGTGAAGTTAAATCCTTTCAAGCATGCATCGGATTATTCCTTGTAATAATCATTTAAAATATGAACTTCACAAAAAGAAGAAAGTGAACTAATCACCAATTCTTTTCTGAATTTCATAATCAGTAAGAAATTAACTTCAATTTTTTGATACAAAAATTTTTAGAAGATATACAAAAAATATTTCCAATTTTCCACCGAAATTAATATTTTTCTGAGAGAGTAAATAGTCTTTATATATTTCATAAATCAGTATTAACTTTTTATTAATGATACATTATTTCTATTATTATTTTTGTTGACAAATATTGGGTTTAGAAATGTCGGATTTTATTCATATTTAAATCTATTCATTACAAAATTGTATAAAATCCACTGGAACATTTCAGTCAAGTTAAATCATTCTTCAATAATTATTTAACAATGTTGAATTGATACATTAAAATATAAGAACAATGAGGGAAGATTAAGTACAAGCAATGATAAAATAATAAAATACAAGTAACAGTAAAAAAGATTTGAAGAGAGAGAAGAGAAGCCATTTCTATTTTGTATTACTATGAATTTGAAAGATAAGAAGACATTAATTAAATTAATGAAGGGATGAGAAAAACCATTTAAGATACTTTATTTTGTAATGTTGCAATTTTTAGAAACATTATCTAGCCAGTTTATTTTAAAGTGATTGAATATTTTATTGACAATATATAAAAATAAAATTATACTAATTTTATAGAAAAACAAAATATTTTAAAAAATCGTGTGACATTGCCAAATTTAATAGAACCTTAAGATTTACTCAAGCAAAAGCTTATACGATTGACGTTCAAAAAAAAAAGATAAGATAAGCAATGGATGACTGCAATTAGGGTCCTTGAACTCATCTGGACTTTGCTGGAGGTTTAGCAACTTTAGTGTGCAATCATGATTTCGCATTCATAACATGTGCTTTTTTCCTCATAAAATGCAGAGTACTGACGTCACATTTCTGTTGTAATAAATGCGTCAATGACTTTTCAAATTATTTGATTTTTTTTGTCAATGAAAGTATGTGCGTTTTTCAATGGCAAATGTTTTTAATTTTTACATTTTTATTTGTTTAAAAATATTTAATGCTATTTTTTAAAAAAATTAATTAATTTTGCCAAAAAGGCATTTAAATAAATCTGTATTCTAATGCATTTAAAAGTGTTACGGCGTCAATATTTCGATCCTATATTACGGTCATTTCGGGAAATAGGTCCAGGATATATATAATTTTATCGAGTTAACTGGAAGTGCAAAATGAGCTCATAGTTTGCATATAAAAGTTATTCAATTACGAAGAAATATATCAATATTCCAAAATCGTCACTTCACTTTTTACTTTGTTTGAAGAAAGAACCCTTTAAATTACTCTGGCTGTAGTCTCAAGAATTAATCTTATAAAAAATGAAGTTCAAGTTAGAGTATATATTGTACATTTTTTTTATCAATAAGCAGTTTTGTAACATTATGTAATATAAAATGTTGTGATTATAAATTTGCGTTTTGTAAGTGACAAATTGAAGTGACAGAGTATTTCAGAATATTTTTTTAAAAAGACATTTTCGTACAGAGTATCAGTGAGCAACAATAATAAGGGCATTTGCATTTTGGTTTGATAATTAGATCTCCAATCCCAGGTATAATTATAGATGATAACCGTAACTAAACTCCTACATTTAAAAATGTACTAATTCTAGTTGTTTTCTTTGGATATAAAATAATAATTTTGCTTAAAAATTTTATTTTCATTGCATTTTATTTTTATATTTCTATAAATAACAAAAATCTGAATTCTGGAAAAATTTAAATCTTTTCTTTTAAATATTTACGTGAATGTAAAGGAAATGTATCGTGTTGGTTTTTCGTCCCTTTTGGCACATGTGAATTTATCCAACCGGAAACTTGATTTAAAATGAAATCTAAATCATTACAAGCAGTCGTTTAGTTACAACCAATTTGAATAGTTGAACCTAGGGACACTGTATGATAGAATCATGAATTATACCAGGGAAAGTTGTAAATAAAATTTTTTAAGAATATCGCGTAATTCTGAAAGATGCAAGGCCACATTTTAATTTTGCTCTTTTACTCAAATTTTTGAGTGCACAAACTTTCGTGTATAGCCCCAAAAGGATACACCACAAAAACATGTACTGAAAAGTATGTCATTTGTTTCAAAATTTTAAATTATAGATTTTGGATGGAAAGAACTGAAGAAAAAGAAAGAAGTTCACCTTGTGTGGAAAAAATAAAGAGCTGATCGAAATACTTCTCGTTTTAATCTTCTATGCCTCTAATCAATATTGAAAACTAAAATATGGACAGTTAATTATTATTTTCAAGCTTAAAATGATTTAAAACTTGTTTTCGCTCAATATTAGGTTTATACTATAAATCATTTTATATAGTTGCTATACTTTTACAAACTAAATATTAAGTATGGATAATTTATTTATGCTTTAAAGTCAAATATTTTAAAATTTGTTATTCTTCACTTGCAAAAAACTATTGTCATCTCTTGTGCAAAAATTGAATATTTCTCATATTCCTTGGCAAAATGTTCTATTTTTGTTGTTGTTTCTAATCTTGGGACCGTCTAACAGAGCTGAACCATGAATCCGAAAATGTTTAAAAACATTGTAAGGGATGCCATGTCAGCTGTGGCACTCAGGGTAAATTTTTTGAACCTGTCGAAAAGTGAGGGTTCTCGTATGACCCCTCAGAATAACTTTTGCTCTCTTTTACACAAATTTTTGCGTGTATTGCTGGAATTTCGAGCATTTAGTTTTCATATTTCGAGTAGATTTTCTTAGTAGTTACCAAGTAAGGTTTTCGGTTTTCAATCTCTTACGAAAAGATAAATGTGCTTTCAAATTTATAGTTTTAAGAGATCTAAATAGGTCACTTAAAATAAAAAATGGAAAATGATGCTTTAGTACATTATATTTTAAATATATATAATTATTGATTTTCCTTTTTTGATAACTTTTAATGTTTTGAAAAATTATTTTACATTTCATTGTACCACAGTCAATAGTAATCATTATCATTTACCAATCAAAGTGTTTTTCTATCAAATTAAACTATTATTTTGATAATATAGCTAGAAATCGATATTTCTTTTACATAAAAACTGTGAAAATGAATTAAAGGTAAATCAGCATGTCTTACTACAGGGTCTTTTACAAAAACTTTTATAAAAGTTTTATAAATAAATAGGCTTTATAACTCGTAGTAATGTACGAAATTATTTTCTATTTTTTATTAATTATTTTATTATGACAAGAAGACATATTTGAGTTTTGAATTTTATCATAAGTTTTAAATACTATTTGTCGAGTTTTATCAGAAGTTTAAAATACTATTTGTCGAAATATATTTTTAAATACTATTTGTAAAAATATTTGTTGAATAATTTTTGAGGATTATATGAGTCACAAATTTTATAAATATAATGTGAACGTGGTTCTTCTTTTTTATATTCCAAGTTTATTTTATCTTTCACTAACTAATTATATCCATTAAAGTACTAAACTAGATACATTATTTATTTGCTGTATGCTTAAGCGGAGGAAAAAGCAATAAATTTGTGTGTGATTAATAAAATAGGTTTTTAAAAACTATTTGTGAAATACTTTTTAAAAACCATGTATTTCGCTTTAGTAGCAAAATTTATAAAATCAGAAATCAAGATATGAACCCAAAACAATAAGCAGACATCTTTCTGATTAAACAACAGCAAGAAGGCCCCCGCATAGTACGGGGCTACCACAAGACATATAAAATAATAATAGTAATCTTTTCAATAAAATTTCAGAGTGTGTGAATTTATTTCTTTTGTATTAGACAAGTGTCTGAGGCATAATTGATCCTTTCAAAGTTACTTTTAAGCTTTGTTAAAATATTCGAAATGTTGATATGATAAATAATTTGACATATTATTAAAAATAGACAGAAAATCATGTGATTTATAACTACAAATAAATGACGTCGTATTTGGTACCTAATACTTTCTGATCATTGTTCTTAAAAACTTTCTGACGAAAATAAGGAAAAACCTAATGGAAAAGAATTAATAATTCTATCTGTTATTAAATACAATGCACTTTTTTGAGTATAAGTAATAACCAAAATTCAGTTTCATGAAAACAATATTTATTAATGTTCTCTTCTATTTTAGAAACTATACCATGTTAACTAAATTCAACATCGAAATATGCTATATGTTAAAGAGCCTGAGACCAGGAAAGAAAGATGTCAAAATACTAAACATTCTGCAAGTAAATGTATTTCCATATGCGAGCTTAAACCATTTTATGGCACTCACATTATGAATAAAGAGTCCCACCCCATCACCCGCAATCGAGGTACTTTCGGTTACGTTCCCCATCCACGACTGAAGGGTCCTGCTTTCTAGAATAAAAACATGAGGGGGTGAGTGCTCGTCGAATGTTGATCGTAACATTTACTACTAATGGCTTAGAAAAGGGAGAAATCAGTAAGAGAAAAAATTGACTCATCTTTTCCAAATAAATCATTCTTATTTATTTAATTTAAATTCTCCTTAGTTTAATATACTACTATTTAGTTTAATGAACAGTTTGCAACGGAATGCTTCGCTCTGTCAACTCAACGGGGTTTGCTTCCTCCAACAGTTTGTATTTAAAATACTTGTTTTCAATCGAATCAAGTTTTGGAGATTGGCTGTTAAGTGAAAACCAGAGTGATGGGGATTGATATATGTGAGTATAAATATTTATTATAAACTGCTTTAGATATTGTAAATAATTAGATAGTAGATATATCCTTCGTAAAGGAGTTAAGCTTGAAAGAAGCGCAATTTAACATCAATAATAGATCATGAATATGTCAAGCCATAAAAACCAGGTAGATACGATTGCATATAATACGATTTAAGTTAATTCATTGTAGCATATTTAAGCAAGCTGATTATATCACACTTTTAATTATATATATTTAAAAACTATCCTAGGATAAAAAGTTAACTAGAATAAAAAGTTATCAGTGATAATGCATCATCATTGGATAATTCAATTCTATGATTTACTTTAATTGAAGTTAAAAAATCTCAAAATCTAATCTTAAGTCTTTAATTAAAATCTTGACGTTAAAAAAGTATTCGATATCAAGAGTATAACTAAAGTGTGATTTACATTAGAGTCTTGATATCTAATATTTTTTAACAAGCTTTTTGATCTCTTTATTTACTTTTCTAAAATCACTAAAATAAGTAATGAATTGTGTAATAGAAATTTTTGATGTCAATAGTAATAGTACAATAAACATTACAGAAAAATGTAATATTGATGTGATAAACAGACAAAATAAGAATTCAAAATAAAACGTATCAAGGGAAAAGTTTATTCCCCTGAGAGCGTTCAGCGGAGCAGCTGAATGCTCTTCCACTCCTTCTACACTATTGATGTAGATCAGTGAAGCAAAACAAGATGCAATTACATGTAGAACAAATCTGTTCTATTTTTGTAGATAATATGTTCCATGCATGTAATATTGAATGATTCGATTAATATATTGTTAAGCAATATTTATATGAAATATGGATTTGTCTTGGAATTTTACAGCTTGGATTGTTTTTATGATAACTTATATCCTTATTTAATTCTGTAAATATTACATAAAACATTAAGAATTTTATTAAACAAGCATTGTATAATAAAAATCGAAATATCCTTATTAAGTTTTGAACAAATGTAGTCATTATTGTAATTTTGATTTGAGTTGGAAAGTTAAATTTGAGAGTACTGAAATGAAATGCAGTTCATTTCAGAGAAATATGAATAATAAGACTTTCGTTAAATATAATTGTGTACATATTTTTTCTCTGTTTTCATGAACTGGAAATAAATTTCATCAAGTAGTCATATTCAT
This sequence comes from Latrodectus geometricus, assembly GCA_026290005.1. Lineage (NCBI taxonomy): Eukaryota > Metazoa > Arthropoda > Arachnida > Araneae > Theridiidae > Latrodectus > Latrodectus geometricus. The sequence continues at coordinate 299,658 of JAPDSC010007783.1, read as the reverse complement.
AAAGGTTTTATTTATTAATACTTAACGCATTTGCCCGTGTCAGACATGGCTGAAGATTACCGGCAAATTTGCACATAACCGTGTCTCACACTCTTGTATCTCGCGTTATTTTATTTCTAATTACATCTGATATCTATTCCAGCATAAATTGATAGACTAGATTATAATTAAACTTATTTGAGATAGATGGCACGGAAATAATTTTTTGCCTGTTTTTTCGAAAAAAAAAACTTCTGCTTTAAGGGGTTAACGTTTTGTTTATTTATAATGTACTTTATAGAGAGAAGAAAATAGTAAAAAAATATGACGTGTATTTTATGGATTGAAAATAAAGCGAATTTTTAAAATTTGCTATTTTAAGAAATTTTAAAAAATATATGTTGTGGAATAATGTTTTTCTATGTGCTCATGTCATTAAACCAAAAGAAGATAAATATCGATAATAAATCTCAAACTCTCTCTCTCTAAATCGAGGATACGTTTTAAATTAGCTGTGTGCTGTGTGTGATTACTAGCTAAAATTTTTATCCGTAATTAATTAAAATATACGCCTCAAACAACAACCTTCAGGAAAAAATACTGTAAATAATTAAACAGGAGATTCGTTCCTTCGAGCTATAAAAGATCCGTTTGGAAAAAAAGACCATCGTCAGTCAAAACAAGAAAACATTTAAGATGGCTCACTGTAGAGAATATTTAAATATGCTGATAATATTCAGTTATCGTTACCCTGCTTTGAAAAATACATGGAACAGTTTCATTTTAAATTATCTATGGAAACATCATTTACATTTTAGAGAATATTATTCAAGTGCTATACATAGAAGTTATTTTTTCCTTAACCTAAATATACATATAACTGTTGAGTATACACGAATGTTTTTATGTGTTTGAATTTGACAATTCTTTTATGCATAAGTTCATCACTAATTGATAAAATTGTAGTATTTAATATTAGTTTGCTTTGGATAATATAACATAGACGCATACTTTAACTTAATTTAAAAAAAGAAGCTATTTTTTTTTATTGCCTCAAGATTATATACTTTTTTTAAAGTGAAGCTTTTTATTAATATTTTTTAAACAGTCTCTAAAATAAGTAGTAAATTATGAGTAATTCCCTACTGCAATTTCATAATGTCAAAAATAAAAAGGATAGAAAAATAATTAACGATTTATGTGATGCACAAATAATTAAATAAATAGACATTGAACAAGTTTCAAAAAACGTATCCGGGAAAATGAGTTTATTTTCCAGAGACCGTTCCGTGGTCGCGGAGAAACTGATGACTCATAGTCGGGAGAATATATCTTTCGCCTCACCATCAATGTCTGGTAATACAGAGCAATAATGCAAACCGACAAGATGTAATTTCAGGAGAGAGGACCTGGCACAGTTTAATTCTTGTTGGTGAGACTAAACTATATATTCTTTTAAATCACATTATTTATAAATAATATATGTACTAAAGGCATTAAATTTGTAAAGATACTTAAGGTACTTCTCAATAGAGAAATACCTTAATATTAAGGGTCGATGCCGCATATGCAAATTTAAATAATGAAATGAATAGACAGAACAAGAGTTCATATTAAAATATTTAGCGGTTGGGAAAGGATTATTCTCCAGAGATTGATTGATGATTGTCACCAAGCAATAGGTGAGTGAAGTAACTTAGGAAGTTCCGAACTGACTACTGAATTGCTAGCAAGTTTAACAGTTCGTGAGTTTGATTTTTACCCGGGCATAAATGTGGCCCAGAGTTTATTTTAATACCACGTTCACAAAGTGGTATCAAAATGAAGGTTGTTGTAAACTGCATTTTTATGTCCACCACATAATTTGCTTTCGGGGAGGACTTAACATAAATAGTGTTCATGTATCGCAAGGGAAAAAACACACATGGAAAACTTCCTGATATTTTTAAAAAGAGTTAATGCATTACATACTATTTAATGCTTTTTATGGAACATGGTGGACTTAGCTTTGGAAGATTTATTGCAGCTGCTAAAGTTTTCAACTTATTTTTAATAATGAATGAAATATCAGATCATATATGAATTGCGCAGTAAATATACACTTTTACCTTATTAAACCTATTTTAAGTCATTGATTCAGGAGATAAATGACAATAACTACATGTCGAACCGAACTGAGGAATAAATATTATGTAATTATCATAAGCATTTGAAAACAACAACTTGTAGAAAATTTGTAGCATCATTTTGATTTGATAGTCAATAATCTCAAAATTTTGTCTTAAGAAAAATTTAAGAATATATTTATAAAATAATGGCTATAAGCAACTAGTGATATGAAATCAGCTATTGTTTTTATTAAGAACAATATACTTTTTAAGGTAATTATTAAAGCAAAATATCTATGCAATTTTCAATTTCATTGATATTTCGACTAAGCATATTTTACATAATGCTATAAGATTTTGCCAACCCTTTTGTGATGGTTATCTCTGTTTATTTGTTAAGTGCATATTTATATAATTATTTGACATTCCTTTAACATATTTAATTACAATTTAAATATATTTTTCTTAAGCAATTGTCATTTCATTTGTCAAGAACTGTTAAAATAATGATTTCATCACATTTAAGCTTTCATTACTCTTTTTTATTTCAATTTACTTAAATTAGTGTATGAAAAATTTGTTTAGTTTTTCAATATGAACAAATATAACCATAATCACCAGTATATTTTCACACCTATTTTAAACTATTATCAAGAGATAAGTAAATAGAAACTGATTAACTATTTTTTTGTACAAGGAAAGAAATTATTATGTTTCATGTACTTGTATCGTTTTAGTTGATATCAATTGCTTACAATGTAAAACTCTAAATTTGTGTAGCTCTCTTCCTTTTAGATTATACTTTATAAAATTAAATTAATCATAAAAGTTATGAGAATTAAGAGAGGTTAATGTTTTTCATAGCAGCAAAATGTTTATTGAAGATTAAGTTATTAAATTGGCCATGACATGTAAAATATTTTCACGAGTAAACATATTTCATTGTGAATAAAAGGAACATCGAAACAAAACATTGACTATATTAATTTGAGGTTTGAAATATGTGATTTCTTAAATTTTTTCTAAATTCATTTTTGATTTCTAAAGTTATTGTTATTATAAGCCCATATGACACATACATTCAATTTGAAACTCAAAGCTATTCCTTTTCAAGTATCACAAATGGTGTGAAACGTGTGACGAACCATACACGATTTATCATATTTTAATTCCATGCCATTATTTTATCCATCAACATTTACAATTTTTTTAAAACTGATATTTTAACTATGTCTGATTTGTTGGTGGAGTCACTCCACAGAAACCTATTGGCCTTTTTGAGAACAATAGGTTTCTTGCATTTAATTTGATTAATGTTTAAATTTTATATTATAGAAACTTCGTTTTTTTGCTTTTATTTTATATATCCTCCGGTTTTATTAAATAAATACAATTTTTTTGTTTTTTAAGATTTTAATGTTGCCTGGGTTTTGAAATATTTATACACGAAATCATAGTCTTGGCACATCTTATCCATTTTTGGACCTTGCGCTACAAAAGCCAATCAACCAATCAAATATCACAAAATTATTCATGTTTAGAAGTTTTTTTTATACAATTTCACTGTTATTTAATTTTAAGCAAAATTATAACTATCCATTTCTTCGTTTTATTTGCAAAGTTTGAAAGAAAGCTTTTTTTGTCAAAGAAGTATTGTTTATTATATTTCACTCAAAAAGTTATTATAGTTATTAATATATAAATATAAAAGCATCTGAAGATTTTCTGAAAGTTCCAGAACTATTCAACAATTTAGTAGCAAAATATTACTTCCATTTCTCATATAATTTTTTTTGTTTATGAATAACACATTTTTCTAACTAAAATATTTCTTAAAATATTCTTTGAAATTCAAATAGCTTAGGAATAGTTAACTAACAGTTATAGCTAGAAAAATTAAGTTTTTGGAATTTTAATTTTCGATTATAGTTTAAATAAAAATAACTTTTAGCTGTAGTAAATTAAAATTTAATTTAATAGAGTTTTTATGATAATGTTGATTTTAAATGGTATGTTTTATTGATTGATTTTTAACGGTATGTTCTACGGGTTTATATTTCTACATGAAAAAAAATTATAAATAATGAAAGTTGTTATATCGAGAAATGTTCTTTAAATTTGTTCTAGTTTCAGTTGTTACATCAGTTATTTTGTTATCCCAACAACAATAGTTTGTTTAAATAAAATGGTAAAATCACAGAAAACTGTTAAAGAATACTTGGTTAAGCGATTTTAATCCCAAACAGTTGTCAATCGCTAGCATTTTTAAAACTGTTGATTCATAATCCCGTCACTTCAAATTTTCAAATTGCTGGGACGCATTTAATACCCACTCACTGAAATAATTTTCAAAATCTACAAAATACAATATATGAAACTTTTTGCTGCATATATTTTTTTAAGAATATTGATATTTTTTTCAATCTATTTAATGGTTAGAATTAGAAATCAAAATAAGATCGCGATATATTCTTCAGAAAGGATATTTTCACAGTGCTAAAACTAAATAGATGGTCCTATGAATCTTGCTCGAGAAAGCTGTTATAACATAAAATAAGGCAAGAACTTATTACACATGAAGTTGTTTTTTATGTAGTCAGATATATATGTCAGGGTTTCTAAATTTGTTTTCATAAAAATAAGTTTTTTCCCCCTTTAAAAAATATGAATTTTTTCCTTTTAGGCACAATATATCTTTTCTGTTATTTTTTGTCTCTCGTAAATTTTCATTTATTCATTGAAGATATTATAAATATATTACAGGAAAGAGAAAATCAAAAAGTCTAAAACTATAACATTAAACTTGTATAGATGTTAAATATAAATACTAAATTATTGAGGTCAAAATCTATGTGGTAATATGAAGTGAAGCCAAGTGATTTACTAATTGTTAATTCTATATTGCCATGAAAAAAGTTTCTAAAATGAATAAATTAAATAAAAACATATACTAGTTATGTTTCTAAAAATATTAATTTTTCCAATAAGAATTTATATTGTTCAGATTGTTAACAGACTGCACATTAATTTGAAATAACCACTAAATAAGCAGCAATAGGTAATGACACATTAGAAAGCCAAGTTTCTAAAAAATACAGTATTCAATATTGAAGTTCAAAAAGGAGTTATAATTCATTTCCTACAAACACTCATTTGTCAAGAATAAGCGATGAAATTTTACGTTGAAAATCGAAGTTACTTGTTTCGAATGTTAGGGATTATTTAAATTTTAAGCTACAATTAGCATCTTTTCATCACAATAAAGCAGCAATAAAATTAAGTTATATATAGCTTATATTAAAATTTCAAAGAGATTTGTAAATTGCAATTTCTGTTGAAAAATTAGAGAGAGAGAGAAGTTAAATATCTATTTCATAATTAAAATATTTCTGAAAACAAAGAGAAAACATGTTCGAGGTTTAAAAAAAATTATAACAAAATTCAATTGAAATTAGGGCATTACCTAATAAATATTATGATTTCTCTTAGGATTCAAATCTCATAGAGATAGCAGAGAAAATGCAAAGTTGACTAAATTTAATCAAAAGAATGAAAAAAATTAAGAAATTATGTGTTCTTTGCTAATAACGTATAAAAAAAAAAAAAAAAAAAAAAAAAAAAAAAACGAATGGAAGATTTTACTTGAGCAATACATTTTTAAGTATATTTCTTTGTCTGCACATTTAACGAAATGAGAGTGATGAACGTAAAACATTAGATAGCAAGATGAATGATCGTCAAATGTTAAAGAAGCAACCGGAGTAAGAAGGCATTTCCCCCGCATAGCTGGGAGTGCTGAGGCCGGTACCCAGTTTCCGCTAGTATTTGATATGCCTTGCAACAGAGATGAGGCATATACAATTGAATCTAATATTAATTGTGAATGTTTATTATGTCTTATTTAAGTTCTACTGTATTTTATTTATTTTTTTCATACCTTTAAATGTGAACAATTTTATTTAGCTCTTTCTCATTTACTTTTTTAATACTTCTCCTTAAGCGAAAGAAAAAGAGTGCATATAATTTACTCACACATTAGAAACATATTATTTGAGTATTACTCATAAATTTTATATATTTAATCTCTTAACCAAAGTACATATGATGTTGGGTGCACATAGATTTTTTTATCTCTGACTTTGGGGCTTCATTTTTATTTAAAAAACAATTTTTGTTGGGAATTGAAAAATGTGCGAAAATTTCCTTGAATTATTAAAATATAAGGCATAATTTATTTTTCTGAATCTTTGTAAAGAACATTAAAATGAATAGAAATTCACGTGTGAGTCCTAACTTCAAAATGATAATAACTTTTTTTATATGTATTACTTTAAAAATATTCTATACTTATTAATTGCTATAAATACTTATTATTCTTATAAATTTGAGAAACTTTCTTTGTCAAATAATAAAAAAGATCCTGATGAACCAAAAAAATTAAAATATATCTACGCTTTTCATTGTAAACATGATGGAATTTGTATAGAATGGAAATTTTATAGTAACGAAAAATAAGAAATCAGTTTTATAAATTACTTGTTACTAATAAAGAAATAAAAAAATTTAAATAGATTATTACATAAAATTAAAAGGTCACTCCCAGATCTTTTCTAATAATTAAAATTTCACATGTGTTCAAGTCACCATAGGGTATAACTAAATCTAAGAATTGTAAAATTATGAATAAAATTGGATCTAAAGAATCGAATTCATTTCTCTTGTTAAATCTTAATCTTAAAAACACAAATTCTTAAATCATAGCTTTTAATAAATCTCCATTCATTAAAAGCTATGATTTAAAAATTTGCATGTACTAAATTAAAAGAAGTTTTGAAAACTTTATAAAAATCAAAATCTCACTTTCATTTTGTAGAAAAGGATTATTGAATGGTTGGTTAATTATTGAGGACTATACTTATAAGCAGAGCTATTAATTTTATATAAATATATTTATATTATTATTATTAAAAAAATTACTGCTGCTTTTCTTACATGGAAACATTGCATCCTTATTATATCAAAAACCAAAAATCTTATATTTTTAAAACATATAAGAAAAATATATAACAGATTATAAGTTTTATAAAATACACGTCTTATATTACAAGCGGAGATATTTAACGTGTACTTTTTTTTTAACAAATGAAATCTTACGGTTAAGATTTTTATTGTAATTTGAAAATTAAATTTTAGCTAAAATAAATGAGAAAATTTTAAGGAAACATGAATGTTAAATTTTTTTAATATAGTTTGGTGAGTTCTTTTTCTCATTTCTACATGGATTTTAAAATACAAAGACTTTATCAAAAATATTATTGACATTTATAAAAGCATTGTACACAAATGTCTGGTTACATTAACAATAGAAAGAAGCATTTTAACATTTTCCAGTTTGTCTGTGGCAATTTATTCCTTATGTAAAAAAATGTTTTGAATAATTCTAAAATTATTTGTTTTACAGATGGTAGAAAGTTGAGTAAGAAGTTCTGTTGTTACGCATAAAAATGAGAGTGTGGTGGTCCGACATAGAATACCTAAAAGATTCTCTGTATTCCAGACTGAACTTCTATGTTTAAATCTTGATGTCAAATGGATACATTGTAATTATCGTAAGAATAGGACTCTTGAAACTAAGTAACTTATTTGTACAGATTCGCGGTCTTCTTTTTTTCTCCGGTGGGACATTCTTACAAAGGAAAAACTGATGGCTGGCATTCGTACTTTATATTCTCGTAAACCTTTTGTGATTGCTCATTTTTCTTACTTTCGAGGACACACAGGTATCCTTCGTAATAAAACAGCAGTAGACAAGTGATTTTTTGGGCTATTAATCTTGTGTTGTCTTATCCAAAATCTTACTGGAAACAGGTTGTTCGAGAAGTGTTTGAATGAAATTGAAGTGTTTGACTGAATCCCTTGCATCCTCAAAGACACAGTGGACTAAGAGCCCAACATCTTCGCAGCATCTGAAATGTAAATATTTCCCCCTGGAATGACCCAAGTATATGGGAATTTTAGAAGTTATTCATTTCGTTTTAGTATCGTGACCAGTAAATTTTTGCTGATGTTAAACGTTTTCCTACACTACAGGCTGCTAACAAGTGCCAGAACGCATTTTAGAACCATATTACATCTCTAAGTTTGTTGACCCCTGTTTATACATACATATGTATTTTAATTAACCAAAAGAGTACATTTAAATTAACCCAAAGAGAAATATCAGAAAAAATATCCAATTGAGAAATATTTTAGAATACTAGCCATCAATTCTAAATATCAGTTCCACTCAAAGTGCGAATTAAATAGTAAATAATTTTCAGGTGATGCTTTTGTCATGAATGAAAAGTTCTTTCTCAGGCTTCCAATTCAATTACACTCTATTATGGGAATAAAAGGGTGCCCTTGAGGGAAATGGGAGAACAGCTTAGATTTCCCTAACAGAAAATGGGGAAATTCAGAATGACATTGTGAATATTTTCAGCCATTCAATTGTGGTTTTCAAATTTGGAGACGCAATTATAATACTTCTTGACATCATTTTGAATAAAAATGAAAATGACAATAAATATTTAAGTAAACGAAAGAATCAACTACTTTATCAAAAAAATGGGAAGGAATCACTCACATCTAGTTAGATATGAGTGATTCCTTCCTATTTTTTTACACAAACATTGAAATATTTCTTATAAAATCATATATAATTACCACCTATTCTATCTCTCTTACACACATTAGTTTAATATTTCGTTATTGAATTTAATTCCTATACGCACTGTAATCTGAATAATTAGCATTCCACTCAAACATTTCTGGATTTCTAACTTGGGCTTTGATTTTTTGATAGGTTCGAAATGTAGTTTAGTCCTACTGAACTTAGCTCTCATGTGGAACTAGTTACCGTTATGTAGAAAAATAATCTCGTATGCACTCTATAGGATTTATTACATTACTTGAATGAATAAGTTTCTAAATTCACATGAATCCTAAATGCTTGCGTAAATATAGAACGTTAAAATTGGATTGAATGGATTATTGCATCATAGAAACCAATATTTTAGGCAAAAGTACTTAAGAGATGACTCATTTTTGGTAATTAAATACTAAAATATATATTTTAATAACGTTCTTTATTTTATATATAATGGCACATATTGTAAACTTAAATGTTATAATAATGTGACAGCATACTTTAATAAATTGCTTCTATTGTCTGAAACTTTGCAGTTGAAATAAAATTAAGCAACTATCATTTTATTACAAAAATGATAAACAATACCTTTAAATTAAACGCGTTAATGGTCAAATTATTAAGAAACAATCTATTAAGTTCGAAGCCGAAAAAGATTCTGTGAGTAAAAAAGATGGCGTTCTGATAAAAAGGTTTCTAGTTGTTTCTCTACACCCTATTTTCTTGGAAAATCACATTTAATGACCTTTCATGAAATAACTTATAAAAGAAACTCGTACATAAAGATGAGAAATACAATCTTTATGTGCTCGATATTTGATATTTTTGGTCTTCTTATTAAGGATGTTGACCACAAACGATTTATTTTAACGATCCTATTTTGACCATTAAAAAGGCTCTTGCGATTGAGTTTCAGAAAATCGGTTTAGAATTGAAACTTTTCACTTAAAACTGGAAGTCATATTTCACGAAAATGGTCATTATTAGAAGCTTCTGGAAGTATGTTATAAATAAATATAGAATTTCTCGTTAAAGAATAATAGGTTTTCTTTAAATTTTTAAATTTGCTAAAAGTTTTTAAGATAATTTGATACCAATTTTCAATCCGTGATATTTAGTAAATTAAATTTCAACAATTATTTTAATAGGAGAAAAACAATCTTCTATTTTCTATCTCTTTATACCTATTTATTTTACTTTGAACCTTTAAAATGACTGGTATTCTCGTAGAATTTTGAGAATTCAATTTAAAAGCAAAGCAGTTAACTTTATGTGCAATAATAGAGTACTTTTTACAATTTATTGTTTTATTTTTTATAAAAATGAAGGAATGTCTAACATACGTTTAAAATAAGGACCTATAATTCTAAGTACTTTTTCCGAAAAATTCACATATATATGTTACTGCTGAAGTGCGGAAATTAGTTACTCTGAAGATTACATAGGTGATTCATAAAACTACGAAAAATTGTTTCATTTCTCAAATTACCTTGCTAATTTGCAAATTACCTAGATAATCTGCAATTTATCAACGAGGCAGCTAAACTGAAGATAAAACCATTGTTATGGATAAGCAACAACGTTTCCGTTCATAAATTATTCTATTGTTATTTATTTTCGATATAAAAAGAATCAAGTTATTACAATTAAACAATCAATAAATTAACTGAAAAATCAATAATCAAACAATTAAAAATTACAATACAAAGAATCAAACCTTTTTAAATAATAAAGTAATATTTATTTCTTAATTTTCAAAATATTAATTTTCTGATGTCTAAAAGACAAACTAATGCTATAAAAAACCAACCCTTTTCAACGATTAGTTTTTGAATTTCACCAGTACAAAAGCTGTTAATACACTCGTTACAGAGATAAAATGATTTGATTCCGCACTTTAAAGGAACAAATTAGTTGATTTGAAGATTAGCTAGGTAATATGCGCTATCACGGTTTTCAAGTTTTAGTGGTAACATATACGTTAATAAATTGTCATGATAAAAGTTTACAAACCTTAGAAGGAAATAGTAGTGATTACTTTCCATTAAAGTATACGATGATAGAAGATTGAAATTAAGCAATATAAAATTATGTAAAGATAAGAATATTTCAACTAGGAACTAATTAGCAATTAACATAGCGCTCACGGTTACCTCATTTTTTAATCGCGATATTAATAAAACTATATAAAATGGAATCGCCTATGATTAAAAATGTAAGTGTTCGTTTTCATAATATAAATATCGTTTAATATTTCAATGATTCAGTCATTTTTTTCATCTCTTCGTCACAAAAATGATTAGTTATAGAGAAGACATAAATCAGTATAATTTTTTTAATAAAGAAATATGGCTTACAGATTATTTTATAGACATTTGAAACACATCATGAATGAAATAAAATGAAAAGCAACATTTGATTACTGATTGCACACAATTTGATATCAACTTGCTTAAAATATGATAAAAAAATTGAATGCTTCTATCATTGTATTAAAAATTTCATGTTGTTAAATAATGTATAATAAATCATTTATATAATAAAATTTATTGATATTTGTTTATAATTTTTATTACATGGATTATTTCCTTTTTAAATTATGTAAATATTTAAGTAATTTGTGTGAGATGGAAAGCATCACAAAATAATCCAAATAAATAAATGTAAATACAAAGATAGAAACTTAAGAATTTTATAAAGATTAAAACTATTGTTTAATACGCAAAAATAAATGTAAATATTTAGATAAAAACTATCAAGATTTTATCAGGCACAGTTCATAACATGAGGAATAATTTAAACACACGTCTCAGTGAATACCAAAATATACTCATTAAATTTTGAAGAAATGATTGAGTTTTTGAGTGGAGTTGAAAATTAAATTTTAATATTTCATTTATAAATGGAATCTTTTTTTTTTCTTCCCTATGTCAGTTTCAGAATTCATATTCATACAATTTATAATATGCTTGTTGATTATTTATAATATTCTTGATCGGTAGATGGAAAAACTGAAAAAGTACTTTAAGGATTGACAAGAAAATAGATTTTTTAGAACTGCTGTATAGAGAAATTTTTATATATATTGAAGAAAAATGATTTTTTGTAACTAAAAAATGTCAGGAAAATAGATATACACCAATAAACCTTAAAATAAATAAAGGATCCTTTATTTATTTTCAGACTTATTGATCAAGAAGGAAATGCAAATCCCCTGAATAAGTTAAAACTGAATGATATTGTTTGTCATCAAATTACTACTCCTAAACAAGTAATCTTTAGAAAAAAGTATTGTAAATAATGAATATGTGATCTGTATCAGTGTCTAAGAGAGTGGAGTTTTGTTCGGAAAACAATCAGACCATAGTACATCATGAGTCAAAGATGTAATAAAAGATATGAATGCATATTATACGACCTGATATTACTGACTGTGCATGCTTAAAGAAGCAGTTAATATTGAGTTGTCCTAAATAATCGAAAATTTTCTTGAAATACGAGAAAAATTTCTTTTTAAATTTTCTTTTGAGAACGTGTCATTTATTTACAATTTAGGGACATATTCTTTGAGCATTTTTCATTGCGCATGAATATGAACACGGAATATTCCTTTTTAATCTAAGTAATGCATAAGACTTGCGTTCAGATTCTTCTTCGTATCTGCGTTATATGATTTACTCAGTTCTTCAGTTACTTCAGTTCAGTTCTTTAGTTCAGTTTGTTCAATTTAAAGATTTTATTTGCTATGATATGTCACACTTTTTTTGTAATTTCCATTAATTGGTCTTCATTTAAATAATAAAAACGTCATTCAGTTTAGGAATTATTAAAGAAAAACTAATGATTTAGATCGTGTGATAAAAAATAAATTTTTTCTGCTTTAAATTTTAAACATGGCAATGAAATAAAATAATAAAATTACACAAGTTGTATTGGAAATACAATTTTGCCAGATTTAATGTTTGATTTACCACATACATTGTTTATGCTCTTTTATGATTTATTTTCTCTGCCATGACTATGCATAAATGCATCATATTATTTAAAGTCAATGGATATATGTATGTTAACGTCATTAAATATATATTCGTAATTTATGTATAAAAAGATACATATGAGAAACATTTCAATAGTAATGGTTAGACTTAATTGTAAAAAAATACCATTAATGTGATGCATGTAAAATAAATAACTTAAACAAACAGATATTAATAAAAAAGTATTGTAAGGGATGTAATTGGGATGTCGTCGCAGTGGAATCTTTCTCCCATGCGATAATGCAGAGCAGTTAATGTGCACAAGATGTAATTATATGAAAAATGTAGTATTTTATTTGGTAGAATGAAACAAAAAATATTACACTTTACCTCCGAGATCTAAAGGTCATTTTTTATTTTATAATTTCTAAATTAAATGACTTTTTTATTATTTAAACGAAGAACTAAATATGAAAATTAAAAGAATCGGAACAGACTTGATGCCATAGTTGTGCTTAGAATTTTAGTAACTTGTGAAATTCTTATTAAATATGTCGTTGTATTATATTTTATGGAGAAATAATGGGAAAATAATTTTGAAAGTTTCCAAAGGCCTAATCTTCAAATTTAAAATTTTTTATTCTATTAACTTATTTTAAAATATTTTTCAAGTTGTTGTGTTTGAGAGTTTTGCTACGATGAAGGATGACACGCATAATAATAAAACTGCAATCAATTTCATTATATAATTAAAGTATTGAGGAAAAAAAATATCCGGGATCTTCGATTCTCCAGTAAACTACGAAAGCCCAAACACATTCGAGGCTCTGACGGCACATCCACTGGTTGCATCTCTATAGAAGTCCCTTGTACTAGAAATATTGGCCCTATTCTTGAAAGATTAAGTAAAGAAATTTATTAAAAATGAATAAAAGATTATATTTAATGAAAACAAAAATTTCAGTTGGTAAAAAGAGAAATAGCTCAATGCAGTTACACAATATAAGAGACGCCACTTTGGTTTATAATACTAAATAAATACTAAAAACAATAGATAATAACGTATATTAGAAGGCATAGTCTGTAAAATTGTGTTCATCATAGCAACTTAACAACAAGAAAGAGCTATAATTTATTTCACATAAATTCTATAAGAGAGAGATTATATATGAGAGAGAAATTCATTATTTACATTAAAATAAAAGTTTTTCAGTAAATAAAGAGAAAATATCTTCCAAGTTTAGAATTACTTGTAGAGATCAAAATTTAATATCTGATTATGTTATGAAGTTTGATTGAAATGTATCAATATCAGTTTAAATAAGACATATATGAGAGAGTAATTGGAACAGAAAAGGAAGCAGTTTTCTAATTTTTTTTAAAATTATTACTAATGTACTGTGGTATGTTTCTTAGAATCTGAACTACCATTTTAAAAATACATTAATTTTCTACCTGTAGGTAATTTATAATATAATTAAAATAAACACAATAACATTCATATCCTTATATATTTATGTTTTAATATTTATTCTTATTTGGTATAGGAATATAAAATTTTTGTGGCTTGAAGTATAAAAATTACTTAAATAATGAATATTAAAACATTTTTTTAAAGAATAATTGAATAAAAGTTTTAAAATAAAGTTTTTGTTTTGAGGAGTTTTTAAGAATGCTGTTTAAATAACAGAACTAATAAAATCAGAAATCAGAGGAATGTACAGAAAATGGAGAAGCAAAACAAATCGAAGAAAACTTCATTCTCATCAAATAGATGTTTCAAAGCATTCGCCGGCATAGGAAGAACTTTTTCCCGCCCAATGCGGTTAATAGAGACGCTTTCTCTCAGCCATTTTTGTCGATGGTATTTGATCTCAAATGTCTTTTGTAGCGTGCACGGCGTGTAGGATAGAATCTGAATGATACCTCTGGGGTCAAGTATTCGGGTTATCTTCTGCTTTATCCCTGCTCCTAAAATACCAAGACTCCCACACGGCTGCTTCCATCTAACTGGTAGAACCCAACTTAGGGTTAGGTGCAGGGATGA
>JAPDSC010007783.1:211720-284459 GCA_026290005.1 Latrodectus geometricus | reverse complement strand
ATATATATATATATATATATATATATATATATATATTGTCTGATGTACATTTATTTTTTTATTTATTTGACTTTGAAAATTCTTTCATTCTGATTGAGATCAATATTAAAATAAACAATCTTTTAGATGGAATTTCCAAATGTAGTAAATTTTTTATTTGAATTACAAGAGTATTTTCTTCTAAAAGATTGTTACTTTCTATAAATTATTAATTTGCATTGAAAGCCTTATAAGGCACCATAAAATGAAAAGAAAAAGCTGTATGATTCTTAACTAAAAATTGACTCTAACCCCTTTCATATGCGTTATGTCTAACATTCTATATGCATATTAACTGTCATAAACTTTTATGAATATTATAAATTTTGAGAAATTTTCCTTGTGAAAATCCTAATGAACTGAAATAACTAATAATTGTTGATACGAAAATTTCTTAAAAGTATTTAATCACTAAGTGATAAAGTAAAAGGAAGTAGTTTCATAAATTTATTGTTTCTACTGAAGAGAGAAATGGGTTTTTTTTAAAAAAAAAAGAGATTATCGCAAATTTAAATTGATCTCTAAAACCTTTTTCATTAATTAAACTTTCGTATGATATTTAATTATTGTGTTGATTATATGGCACTGAGAGAAAGAGAGAGAGGTAGAGAGAAAAGGTAAAAATTGTGTAAAATATCTTAGCAGTTAACGTGAACTCATCTGAACCTTGCATGAAATTTAAAAATTTTTGCAATACAACATTGGTTTCGTTCTCATTATATATGCAATTTTACCACATAAGATTAAAAATTGCAGAATACTGTCCATCGTTGACGTATGTTAACAAATTTTCAAAGTGCTTCACTTCTATGATTAAGGTTTTGTAAAAGTAATGTGGTTTATCATTATTTTTTTCTGGAAAAAAGGCCTTATTTGCTTGCATCAGCTCATCTAGCATTTCTTAAATTGCGAATGGCATCGCTGTGAGTTACTGACCTATGCCTTAGAATAAATAACATTTTATTAAGAAAAATGCGTAAGATAAAAAAGTAATCAGAAAAGAAATGATGGAGGAGAAATTTTAAAAATATATTTACATCCAAGAATGTGCTTATATAAAAGTCACTGCCTAATATTCACACCATGTTATAAAGATTATCGTAACTAGATGTTAAACTGAATGAAAAATTTATTTCTCAAAGTTAAAATTCTACTGTTTATAACAAAAAGTAATCGCAAACTATGCAACATTTTAATCCTTCAAGATGTGATTATTTTCTATCCTGATTAAAATTATTTAGCATATCATAAACAAAATTAGACTATAAATATTCAAGGTTATTAAATTCTCATTTTATCTTCCTGTATATATATATATGCATGTAAATGCGACGGTGTTTTTGCCATAAATTACGGTACCAGGAAACATTTTAGAAGCAGTGCATTGCTTTCTAAAAATATTTTTATACTAATTAAAATGTTCCATTTTTAATTAATTTTTTTTCTGGTTAAAACATGTTAAAACAAATTTTGGCATGTTTTCAGCACTTTATAAGTGATTATAAAATTTACTTAAAAAATTAATTAATGTTATATGAATATAGGGCCAAATTTAATTTTATATGAATAAAGTTTACTTTTGAAATTGAAAAATCAAGTAATCATTAGAATTAAAAAGCATTTAATGTGAAAAATGAATCCGTACAGCTCATAAGTGAACGAATCTAATATGATATGAGAATATTTATTGAGGTTTATTTCAGATAAATGGTTTTATTTAGTTCATATTTATATATTTTTTAAAAAATTTTTATGAGTGAGGTCAAATTTTATTTTAAATTTTTCATCAGAAAGAGAATATATAAGTTACTTACACATTAGATATTTATTATAAAAGAATATTTTCCTAAAGCTTTATATATTGATTTTTTAACCTAAGTACATATGTTATTGCAGGGGCTACGTGAATTTTCTAACCATTTTGATTTTGTAGACTCCTTTATTTTTATTGAAAAAATTAAGTACAGTTTTCTAGAAAAAAATTGCATAATGCATGAATTTGTTTCCTTTAAATTTTAAGAATGCGTGTTATAATTTGAATTTTGGTGAGTATCTTTACCTTAAAAGAGAGCCTAGTAAAGGATATTAAAATGAGTAGAAAATCAATATAATTCATAACTATGATTCAGTAGAAAACAGTTTGGTATTTACTGTTTAACATTTACTACAAATTAGTTTTAAAATTGCTACAAATTATTTGTGACATTTTCAAAAACACTTTTGTTTAAATAGCAAACATGTCTTTAGAGAACTCATTGCTGATGAAAAATGTTTCTTTTTAGACGGTTTTAATCACATGAAACGTCTGTGATTAAAAATAAGATAGTTTATGATCTATCCATCATTATTGAGAAATGTTTTTTTTAATTTTTAATTATAAAATTAAAATGACGCTTTAAAAATTTTCCTGTAAGTAAATTTTCACATTTCCTCTTACAGTATTGCTAAATCTAATAATTAAAAGAAATTGAAAAAAGAGATTTAAGTCAAGGAAAATCTCATTCACTCATTTTCTATCTCTATTCAAATGAATACTAAATCTGATAGTAATTTTCACAGGGTTTCTCAGATATTTTGAATTGTCTTTGTCGTAAAAGGACATTTAAAACAGTTTTTTAATGCTATGTTTATAGGAAATATAATTTCAAGTCCATTTCAAATGTATAATGAATTCTAAAATGTATTTGTACTAATTAGAAATTCTAAACGAATTAAGTTAAGAAATACTTAATTTATGTATCCGATATTTAATATTTTTAGGATTTGTATTTTGTAATCTGACTGTAAATGGTTTATTTTGTCAAGTTTACACTCTGAACCTAAAAAATATTTTTTGAGTTGTAAAAAGTTAAGTATGATTCATGTTTTGGTGGTATATGTTTATCATAATTTATAAAAGAGTCATTATTGCAAAATTTTAGTATAAAATAATATATATTTTCCCTTATAATGATAACACATTTTCAATAAAATTGTATCTTTTACGCAAATTTCCTAAATTTTATAATTTATTATAAATTTTCGAATGGAATTAATAAAGACTTATTAATTATATAAATATGAGAAAAATTTGTTCCTTTTATCTTTTAAAATGAATTGTACCCTCATGTGTTGCTGAGAATCGTATTTTCATGCAAATTAATTAACTTTAGATTTTATTTGAATATTCTTACAATTTACTATGGTTTTATTTTTTAAAAAAACAATATAAGATGCATATAAAATAGACAATATTTATAAGCACATTATGCACTTTCCAAAATGCAATATACAATAGTTTTCAGAGAAGCCTATTTTGAAATTGAATACTTAAGAACATACAACAACATGTTAACAACAAAAGAATGAAAGTAATTAATGGATATTGATGCAAAATAAAGATTTCTCAAATAAAATTTCAATTGCAATTATCATGACTATCTCATTTTATGTAGTTAAGATGTTGATAAAGTTAAGGTTAAAATGATTTCAATAATGATTAAAAATTGATATTTTTTCAAAGTACTACTGTTAACAGGTATTATTTAAATTTTCAATTTCTATTTCAATAATTGTGTATTAAAGTTACAAAAAATGTTATGTATATCTAAAATTAAAACCAGTAGACTTTTACTTTTCTATATAGAAATTTAGCCTCTAGATTTCATCATAAATTTACAGCGATATAGGTTTAGGAACATAGTTATAGAGAGATAGTTAAAATTACATTATGAATAAAGAAAAAGGAAAATTTGTTTGATAACTAGTGGAAATTCTATTTTAATTTATATTCAAATACTTTTTTTCAATTAATACATTGAAAATTTCATTTATAGTTAAGTAATGTCATTTTACATAAGTAAGACGAACGGATAAATAAAATAACAGAATTTTTGCTCTTCCAATTCTTTTTGGAATTTTCTACTAATTTTACTCATGTTATGTCAACATAGGAGCTTGTGAAAATCATTAATGAATTTAAGAGAGATTATTGTAGCATCTCTTTTCTTAAACCAGATGATAAAAAGTTTCTTTTTTAAATTTCTAATTATTTAGTTACAATTTAAAGATAATAGATCATTAAAATTATCAGTTTCTAAACGCATATAACTTTAGTGTGTATATTAGTGTTGTGATAAAACTTAAAGATTCTTTGACTTATTGAGAAATTTGTTTATTTAAAAAAAATTATAGGGAGTTCATAAAATGTCCATAAAATGTCTAGGATACATAATTAAATATCAGTTTATGTTACAGTAACAGCTATCTTCATATTTTATTTCTAAATGCAACCATTAAAGTAAATAATAACATATAAATATTTTACAGCTACAATTTCTTAACTTATTTGGTAAACATTCATCGTTTTTAGTTATTGATTGTCGTATTTCCCTAAATTGCTAATCGTTTAAATAATAAAATGCCGTATAATTTAGAAAGCATAAAATTTAACGGCTTAAGCCATATGATATGAAATACTTTATTTCTGTATTCCAAATTTTATACTTAGCAATGAATCAAAATTGTTGAAAACATCAGACCAGATTATTTTTGAAATTTCCTTTTGTAAATCTAATTTTTGCATTACAAAAATGTAATATTTTTATATTTTGGTTCAGGATTCTGATTTTTTTATTTCAGTTATTTATTATAAAGACATTTAAGTCAAATTAATTATTAATAATACATATACGTATATTTATATTAATGTAATACATGTCTAAACTCATTGAAACCTATAAATTCAATATGTTTGAGAATCATCTTGATAATAATGATGTGATGAAAACGATAAAAAAGCATAATATCATGACAAATGAAATAAACATACACTGAGCTTGAATTCAAAATAAAACGCATTGGAAGAAAAAGCTATATTTGCATGATATGTGGCTGCGGAACGCCTCCAATATCAAAGAAACTAAGATCAGGGAAAATTATGTACAAAAGATTTAATTACATCAATTTGTAGTTTTTGTTTCTCATATGAGAATAAACATGCATATTTAAAATTTTAGTAACTTGCGAAATTCATGAAAACTCTAAACATATCCTAGAATTTTTCTATTCGTGTTGCAATTATTCTCATTTTTTTAACTTTAGAATTTGTCACAGAAAAAAAAAAACTTATAAATAATGAGACAATTCTTTTTAAATACCTGTCAAAGAAATAGTTTTCAAGTTTAAGAATTCACGGAGTTCTGTTGATTTAAATTAATGTAGTATATTTTATAAATTATTATATTTACAATTAGGCATCGTGTATAATAATATTTTAAGCAATTTCTTTAAAATTGATTTATAATTCCCATATATTGGATTTTTCGGAAATTTATTTCGTTTTTTATGAAAATGAAAGACAATTTTCGTATGATAAATAAATATTTTATTAAATTATATATTGGTCATTCTTTTCCATTACATTTCTAGGAGATTCCACGTTCTTAAATCTTTTGCTCTTTTCTGGCATAAAACTGATCAATGAGACTTTCGATTTCATTATTTGAATTAAATCTTTTACCATCTAAAAACATTTGTAGTGACCGGAATAATTAGTAATACGAAGGTGCTAGAACTGAAGATTATGGTGGGTATGGCAGTATATCCCATTCAAAATTTAAAAACTTTTGGTGGTTACAAAACTTGTATGAAGTCTAGTATTATCTTACACCTATTCTATTGTATATAACACTACACCTTTTCTATTGATTGATTCTGGTTTCCTCTGTTGAAGTGCATCATTAAGTTTGAATAATTGATGACAGTAAACTATCAAATTAATTGTTTGTGCTATCTGGTAAAAGCTCAAAAAAAAAGTAATTTTTTTAGACAGCGTCACTTTTTCTGATGGATATTGCCTTTCGAAATGCTTTGAACCGGTTCATCTTTTTTGCTCTATGTTCTCTTACTCTTCACAATGTTGTATACAACCCAGTTTTTGTTCATACAGAGTTCAAAAGGTTATTCCCCTTTGACAGACCCGTAGTCGGGGAGTAACTGAATAACCAGTGGGGTGAATTATCTTTTATTCCATTGACAAGTCACTGGGCTTATGACGCAAAGTAGTCAAACAAAATTGTTCTCACAAGAGGAAAATTTAATGAAGACTTTTTTGCTCATATGTAGAAACAGTTATAATGTACATAATATATGATGCACAAAATTTAAATAACTAGCAAAATTCTGTCAAATTTTATAACTTTTCTCTCGTGAACAACTGTTTTAGAATATTTATAAATAATCGTGCTTGAGATTTTTAATTCGATAAAAAGTAATGCATAATATGTAGCTCACCTCTAATTTAAGTATTAAACTAATTTTTAGTTATCCGATGGGAACAAATATTAATTGTAATAAATTTCATAACCGCAGTGTTTTATTTCCAAAAATAGTGTGAATTGGAACTAGCCGATTGCATTTTATATACAGAAACAATTATTGCTTACTATTACGTTTTGCGTTCCAATTTATTTGATATCAGTAGCATATAATGTAAAATCTAAATATTTGTTCTACTCTCAAAGAGAATTGTTACTTCTCAATATGCGTTAACAAATAGATTAGGACATTTTCATTAGATTATAATATTTAATAAAGATTATTAAACTAACAACTTAAAAGTTTATATATAAAATATATTTTAATGAGTTTAATGATTTCATTGCACATAAAACAACAAAATGAAAAGTCAATTTTGTTTTACTTTATTTAAGTTTAGAATTATTATACCATTCGTTCTTGTTCAGAAAGCTATTATTGGAAATATCTCTTCTTTGTAATGTCTCAAAATGTAAAACAATTCACGTTATTTGTTTTGTTACTGCTACTCAAAATCCATTGTCAAATAGTGGACAAAGAAAAAGTATTTCAATAAATTTGCATTAAATGACTTGCATAATTTTAAGTTTGATGGCTAACTAAAGTAGAGAAAAACATCAAAAGCGTAATCGTCTTATATTTTAATCCATTTACATAGTTAGATATTTTTCTCCAGATATAATTTTTATCCTTTAAAAAAGGTTTTTTATTAAAATGATAAAAATATAAGAGAATCTGTGCACCTCTTGACAATTTCCAAAGATTTAACGTTGAAAAATACTAAACTGTTTATTTATATTTTTGGGTTTTTCCTTGCACATGATTTTTTCAATTTCTACCTAAAATATCGTCTGAAATATTTAGAGACATTTTAACAACTAAAGAATAATTATTTATGTATTAACTAGCAAAAATTGGAAAATTGACTGTAATTTATCAAATTTAATTTGATTTAATATTTTATTTTAATTTAGTAATATTATATTTCTAGAAAAGTGTCTCACATCTTAGCTGTAGCTTTATATATATTTTCAGATGAATAAAATGAAATATTAAAGCATAAAATATGATGAAAAAATTAATATTTTTAAAACTAGCAACATTTACATTTAATATAACAAACGATTTCTATTTTGTTTTTTCAAGAACATTTTGATATAACAATAATAAAATCACAAAAAATTAATTATAAATAAAATTAACTCTTAGAACTGTAATCACTTTTTGAAAATATTATTTCATGTTCACATTGCTACATTGACGGGAGAATTTTATTTTGTATTCTTTTTCCAACACCTATTCTCTGAAATAATTTTGAAAATGTATAAAATATAATAAGCACTGCTCAGAATTTTCTTAGTATTAGACCTTTTAGCATTTTCTTTTCATTTATCTTAAATCGCAGTAAAAGAAATGAAGCTATTTAAGGAACTCAAAATAATGGAACGCGAGTCAAAATTCAGAAGGGCTATTGAGCTAGTTATTCAAACCTAAAGAGAAGTATTTTCTCCGCACAAAAATCAAAAATTGAAGATATTTAAATGAGCCCTTCAATAAATCTCGCTTTATTATGATTTTCTATTTGATTTCGGGAAAGGAGTTCTATTGCTTTATAGTATTTTGGGACAACTTTTATTTCTTATTTGAGTATTTTAAATAAGAAATATAAATATTTTAATATAATTTCACAGTAAAAAATGGAAATTAAATTTAAAGGAGCATACTTTTATGTTTCTAAAAACTATCATGAAAAAGAAAGAAAATAGTATTTTACAGAAAATAATTAGGTAGAATATTCAAATTGAAGTAGAAGATTAGATAGCGTAACTACTTTGTAATACCAAATCTAACTTAAAATAATCTTTTATACAAGTTTTTGCCTCAGTTTATAATAGAAAATGTTTACGTAATTTTTGGTATTTTCTTAAATAAAAAACAAAATACTTAATTTTACATTAAAAATTTTATCAGAATTATCAATCTGTAAGAAGATGTCCCCCCGAATTGCTTCCTAGTAAAATTATTTGTCATATAATTTCTGTATGTGTTATTTTACAAGAAAAATACTTTTCATGAAAATTCAAAGTAAATTCATTTGAGAAGTACTGTGTCAATATTTAGTTTTTTTCAATCAATGACTATCAATAATTGTGTGTTTCCCATTGTAGAACCCTCTCTGAAAATATTTTAACTATTGAAAATATTTTTAGAGTGAAGCGAAAAAGTATATTGAAGTCAATCAGAGGTTTCTGTTTAAACATTCAAAAGATATTTCATCTTTGCGTTCTCGTTTTAAACACGATAGCAAATTCGATTGAAATTTATGATTCTTTTTGGAAGTTTTTAGTGTTGTGGATTAATATCATAAAAATATAAATTGTTTCGTTGAAATGCAAAATGTAGTTTTCTGTATAGATCCCATTTACTTCAAATATGTGATTTGGTAGAAATGACCAAATCATAGTTTCTGCAAATTACAGTCAATACAAATTAATTGCACAGTAACCTATAAATAAATAATGAAAAATAAAGGAAAAGTTCAATTGTGGTCATTCAATTTTAATCTTAAAAAGAATCTTATATTTGTAAATTACTGAGACTTTTGTAGTTATACCAGAAAATCATTTAATACTACATTCACTATTTGCTTACTTATTACAACTTGTATTATTGTAAACGATATTGTAAACGGTATTGTAAACGGTATTGATTTTATGTAAACGGAGATCATTTAACATGGCACTAATATGGACTACTAGTTATAGATCTTCTCACAATTTTCAAAAGATTCATATCTTTACGTTTTTAAGTATACTCATGACAAACAATGTAGTGCAATATTTGTTTTGTATTATCTTGTTTTATAGTATCAAAGAATACTTTCAAATTACTATATTATGAAAAATAAGCTGATCATTGAAATAAAAAGTGCAAAAATAAAGTAGTAAAAACATATTTGGACAATATATTATTTTATCATTAAGATATGCTTATAAAAGTCTTTTTTTACATTGATAATTTTGAAAATTATTTCAGCTTTTATTATACCACGATTAGACAAATTGGCGTGTGTTTTGTCAATTTGTCTCCATAAAAATAAATTATTTTATAAAAATATCTAAAATAAAAACTTCTTTTCAATTAAAATAAATTGTTGCATAAAAATACCTAAGATAAAATTATTTCTTTATCAAGAAGCAGTAAAAATAAATCTTGAATAAAACAGTATTCTACCGTATAAACCCTGAACAAATACTGAAATTGGATTCCAACTTATCCACAAATATTTTTTTAAATAGAATGATTCTATAAATATGTATGTTAATGCCTTGTTAAGTTTTGTCATTTAATATTCTGTTTAAATAAAAAAAATAAGAAAAAAATTTCCTGTTATCTCTTTCATTGAATGGTATAAAAAATCAGCCAACAAATACGAAGCTTTATTAAACACATTTCAAAGCAACCAAGTTTTAATGACAAAAATTTATTTGGGTACGTTTTTGATTTGAGCAAGAAATTTAAATGTTAACTTTACGAATTATATTAAAGAAATAAGGGTGTAAAATTATATAATTTCGGACTTCTCTCTGAACTTTCAAAAGTTTCAATATTTATATTAAATCAATTCATGAAAAGGTGATGCGGGTTATTCATTAGCCAGAAACTCAATTAGAAGAGCAAGGAAAAAAAATTGAGTACTTGGCTAATAAATTTTTGAAAAACTAATTGAATAAAATTTTTTTAAATAAATTTTTATTTTTAGAAGTTTTATTAGTGTTTCAATAGCGTAATTTATGAAATCGGAAATCAGGAAGATAAAGCAGTAGATCCCAAAATAAATCAAATGAAACTCTGCTCTCAACAAAAAAATACGGTAAAAATGCTTGCCGGCATCGAAACGACTTTTCCCCGCAGAGCCATCAGTGCTGGGGCCGGTTAAGTCAGATGTACTTTTTTTCAGTCGTTTCCTCTGTTATTTGCTTGCAAATGAGTCCTACCAGTAAGTTAATACAAAAGTTGTTGATTATTATAGAATCTGTCACACAGTATTTATTGTGTTTCTGATTATTATAAAATCTGTCAGTATTATTCAGTTAACATTTTCATGCTGCATTGTTTAATAACCAACCCTATGTATGAGAAAATATTTTAAAATTTTTCAAGAGGAAAGGAACAAACAATTTATTTACACATAAGAAACTTAATGAGAAATTGTGTTTCATAGAAGTTTAGCATATTGATTTCTTAACTTAAGTTTATACGTAATTGTCATGTGAACATTAATTTTCAAAAATGTTTAATTTTGTAGTTTCTTTCATTCTTATTGAAGAAAAGCAAACTTTTTCAACAGGATTGTACAAATTTATTTCTTCTACATTGTAATTCTACATTTGAATCGTTTTATATAGAAAAATTTGCAAATTATATTAAAATGAATAGAAAACTGTGTGTGATTCTTAACTATAAATTGGTAACAATTCGTTTAGTGTATATTCTGTCTAATAATCTATATTTATCACATAAATGTTGATTTTTTTGTAATTTTGGGAAAATTTTCCTTGTTTAAATAAACAAAATATCCTGTGCAATTGAATATAAGGTCTTAATAATTGCTGGAGAAAAATTTAATTATTTCTTCTAAATATTTTTTAATTATTCTAAATTAAAACAATTTGAATATATCAAAAATTAAAATTTGAAATAATTCTAATTAAAAAAAATTGAAATTATTAAATTTTACAAAAGGAAAAATAACTTTTTTAAGCTCTCTGTTATTATTGAAGAAATACCTATTTTATCAATGAATAATTACTTTCGAAAAATAATAACTTTCGAAATTTCTACAAATAAGTTTCTTATCAATTGAAAGAGAAGAAAAAATAAATGGTGAATAATTTAATGATTGGCATTAAAATTTGGTTTTTAAGCAATAGTTATTTTGTAAAATATGTTTTGAAGTATAACTCTTTTTTGTTTGCACAATTTGTAAAAATAAAAATCACGTGAACTGGTTATTTAGCAATAAACCTTAATTTCAATTGAGAAAAATGCTTTCAAACCAGCTACATTTATTTTAAAGTTGCATGAGAATTTTTTATCTCACATTAATGAGTGCTAGAGCCTCGATCAATACATCTACTGGCCACCCGCGAGGGAGAACTCTCCCTAGTTGTTATCCAATTATTTTATTGTAATTGCACGAAGAGGGGAGGTCTTCGAGAGAAAAGCCTTGATTTGACCAAGTTTTTATTAAGTAGACTTTTTTCTGGATGATTTTCTCTAGAATTTTAAACTCCTCTCACCAAATATTAATATTTCTCAATTACTGTATAAACTTGTCAGCCATTTCAGTGCTACATGAGGAGAATATTGCCATTAATGCAGTTGAATTGGCTTGTTGCTGACATTTTTCGCACACAAAGGCTTATTCAAACTGCTTGCTACATAACGAATTGTTCTAAGAGCAATAAAACACTATTTCATATATGATCCATTTATCAGGAGTATCGGCAATGATAATGAAAACCACTCTCAACCAATTCGAACTTATATACTGGTACTAGATAGAAAGTTACATAAATAGAAAATTATCATTAAGACAGTTTGGTTAGTTTATCTGTTTTTTTTGCGGTCACTTTTTGTATAGGTAGGTTAATTTAACTAGAATCTACAGATTAAAAGAAATTTTAAGCTATTGTAATAACCACGACCAAAATTTGAGTCTGAATTAGGATATTTATTATCACGTAAAAAAAGTCGCAATTTCATTGGAAACAAAAGAAAAACCGTTTTACAATTAAAATTAAAACTACTTTAGTTCAATCGTGTTACAATGTTCAATATCTGGATTTAGATTATGGTTTCAACTAGCTCCTACATAATAACTAACATTTCAATAAGCGCAATAATTTCAACCTGCGCTTGTATACTCGTTAGTTAATATCCAGAATTTTCTATACAAATCAATGATGTAACATAATTCGCAGTTAAAAGATTCACAATTATTTTAATTATTTTAGCCATTATTTTACACATAAATCATACTTTAAAATTTTAATTTTCTATGTTAGTACTTACAGCAACCTGTGTGAGGGTATGTGCATCTGTCTGATGTTCATTCAAAATTCCATCAAAAGTAAATGAATTCTTTCATTTATTTGTTGACGATTTCCTTTGCATAAAAAATTATATATATAGACACTGACTACGACCCTAAACACTATTAGAACACATAAGAAGAGAGAACATCTCCCTTAATAATTCGAAACACACATTAAAGAATCACTTCCTAAGTGCAACGAAAGCTCATTTTCCGATATGATCACGTTTACTCATTCCATGAAGGAAGTGTTGATCACTTGAATGAGCTGTAACATACAAGGATGTCGGCCCAAGGGATGCGAGGAGTTTTTCCAGTTGTGTTTCTCAAAAACTTAATAGAAAGTATAGCTTTTGCCCATCACTGAGTTGCACTCTTAGAATTTCAAACTCGAGTTGTAAAAATTATAAATTTCTTCCAATTCCAAGGGCTTTTCAATATAATAAGAATGTTATAGAAAACTATTCTAGCAAATATTTGTATTTCATTATTAAGCAGCTAGAACATGTATTATCAGAAAATTTGACTAGCATATGCTAGTCAAATTTTAAAAAATTATCTTAATTAAAGCATTATGTAACTTCAAATATTATTTCAACCCGACAGCATACTTTACTAAAAAGTAATTTTACAGTAAAAATTTTCTACTAAGACAAAAAAATAATTAGTTAATATTTTTTAAGACCAAAACTTACTAACAATATATTTAAACATTAATGACTTTTTTTAAAAATCTGTTAAAAAAATCATAAAAATATTAATTCATTACAAGTTTTTATCAGTAGAAAAGATATATTTCTGGTAAAACATATCAAGTAGTTTTTCTGTGTTTTGCTTTAGAAGATATGTATTTTCGACTGAAATTCTAAAAAGGAAATGGGAATGATATAGTAAATGCAATCTTATTGCATTAAATGCATTTTTTTTGCATCCGATATTTTAAATATTTTAGGTTTTGTATTAAGAAAGATTTCCATATATTTAGAAAATATGTTTAATATTGATGTGTTTATATATATATATATATATATATATATATATATATATATATATTATAAACCTTAATGTTATTTTTAGCTGAGTCTCAATAAATTAAGTTTGATTGAAACTTGGAATATTTCGATTACTGTTAATATAATTCACAAAAATAATTATTGAAAGTTTCTTGAGATATAAAATGTTCTTCGTTAAAAGATCATAAATTTCCATTAGAACTTCAGTTTGATAAAATTTTTCGTAATTTTATAATTTTTATGAACTTTCAAATTGCAGTCATATTAAGATAATCAATAAATCTCTGTAGGGATTTATTGATTATCTTAATATGAGTGTAATTTTTTTATACATTTCTATTCTACTTTCTTCCTAAAGAGATTAGAACTTAAGATATATTTTGCAGTGTGTACACATTTATGTGTTAAACTGTAGAACTATGTTTTCAAGTTTAAATCGAAACTTCAATCAGAAGTGATTTTTTTGATTCATAGAATTTTTGTTTGCTTCGATATGCTGGGTAAAGAAAATAAATCTGATGTGAATTAATTTTGTCAAAGGAAAAATATTCTCAAACTGAATACACGTACCTAGATATCAGAATCCCTGATATCTAGGTACATTTTTTCCCTTAGAAAAATGAAAACTAAGTAAGTATGCAGTAAGTCAAGTGTTAACGATAAATTCATTAAATAAAATGTAAAAGAATTAAAATTTGAAAACAGTAAAGCAAAGAATCATTAACCAAGAGTAAATTATAAAATAATATATATTTCCTTGCTTCATCCTATAATACTAAAGATTATACACTTTCAGTTATATTGTAAGCTTGATCAGAATTTTTACAAATTAATAATTTACTACGCGTTTCCAAATTTCAATAATTAAAAAATGACATTTAATAATTATCCTATTCTGAGAAAACAAACGTTTATTCTATATGTATCTCTCTACCATCTTTTCTATTTTCTTTCTTCGAAATGACCCGTATCCTCGTAAACCAAAGCATTTAACTACGTACGAGTTGTTCGAATATTTATTATTTTTCATTATCATTTAATTTATATGTATAATAATGGACAACGATATAAGATACTCATAAAATTACGAACAATATTTACTTTTTATTATCATTTTAAATGTAGTTAAATTAGGGGAAATCTTTAGAGGATCTTTTGTAAAATTTACAATATTACAAAATGTTTTGTAAATCATTACATTTAAGATATTAGCAAAATGCGTGATAATATTTATTTAGGTAGAACATTTTCATTAAAAATAATGTATAATGGATAAAAAAGTAAATGCAATTCTACTTTCTATGGCATATTCCTTATTATATACTTTCTAAGAAGTATTATACCTAGTAAATTAAAAATATTAACAATATATCATAAAAATAATGTGAATATAGTCAAAAGGAGATGTGTATAAGGTTTTACATCTACATAATCCATAGTACTGTAAGAAGGCAGAGGTATGGGGAACGTCAAATATTTTCTATGCTAGTTTCAGTTTCTTGCAATCACAATGTTACAAAAAATTATAATGTTTTCCATGTTACAAGCAATTATTGTTTACATTGGCCTAAAATGTCTTCAAAATCGATTGAATAACAGATAATTTTGAAAATAATGTAACTTTCAGGCTTAAAAAGAAAAGTTAAACATATCTTTCTAATAGAAAACAACAAAAAGCTGCGGTATTTAGTAACAAATTACTTCTCAATAACATTTTAAGGTATAGGTTAAAAAAAAGATGAATAATTTTAGTTCTCTCTCTAACATGAAAGATCAGAGAACGGAAAAATATAAATTTAAAATATTAATTAGTACTAAAATTTCTATATTACATAAAAAAAAAATTCCTATTTGATATGGGCTACCGATAATTTTTAGCATATAGCTGTTTCGAGTTCCTACCCAAGTTTGAATCCCAGAAAAGTTTATGGGCATTTTCATGCTTCTCCATGAGTGATATTTATGGGTTTTTTATCCAAGTATATACGATGTGCACATATTTATTAAGCTGAAAATCACTTGTTTTGCTTTATTTTTAAATGTAGTTCAGTTCTGATGAAAAGTAAAATAAAGTTCCAGTTGAGAAATCAATGCTCCGGAGGAAAGAATAAATTACAAAGTTCAGACAGTGAACGAAACTATTCCGATTGGTGTAACGAATTCCAGTTTCCGACCAATTGCTTGGCCAGTAATAACAGCAAAAAGTAGTTGACAGAGTTTACGGGTTAAAAGACATGATTTCTACATGTTAAAATTAATATATTTGAAAATTTAAAGGAATGATATATGCTTGCATAAAGGTAGAAAATTACTAAAAATGAATTAAATGGATTAAAGCATTATGAAAAAGCATAGTTTCAGCAAAGGGTAATGGATCATTTTTGATTAAATAACTAAAATATATATTATTTAAAAACAACAAATTACTAGGCATATTTAATTTATTTAAATAAGTTTGTTCATTTTAGCAAATGTTCTAAATTTCTATTTAATAACATGGAGAGAGAGCATACGATAATAACAGTTTTTTTCTTTCTCAAATTTGAAATTTAGTGAAATGTATAAATAGTTCTATTTTAGACATTAATGCTTACTAGAAATGTATTTAAATTAAATATGCTAAGGCTTATTGCTGTTATTTCTGAAACACTCAAAATGTATTCTATGTTTGATGTAACCAAGATTCTCTCTCTCTGATAGTAAAAAAGGTACATTTTATGGAGTCACGTCTTTAGTAGTTTGATGTGACTTGCTTTATGGGAAATGTCATTTCAACGACAATTCTGAAAATAAAATGATAAGGAATTCACTCTCCAAAATTTCTCTCCATAAAATGATTTATTTAAATGAGAATTTTAATTTAATGTGGATTCCGAGCTATTACAATGTTTACAACCAAATTGGAATCGAAATTAATAATTCTAATAACATGAAAAAGATTATCTATATTCTTTTAAAAACGAAAACATATTCCACAACTGTAAATTTTTATTCTTTGGTTCAACAATGTTAAATACTTCTAAGTATTCATTATTTTTAATTTTATATACTTGTTACAGAATATGTCATTGTCAGATCCTTAATCAAAAAAATTTTCCTATGTTTATTATTACATACTTTTTTTTACTTTATATATTTATATATATATATATATATATATATATATATATATATATATATATATAAGTGTTTGTATATGCCCAAAGACCGATAGTGCAAAAAATTTTGCCCCAAACTGAAAATACCAGTTCGAATGAAAGTTGCAAACTAAGTAGACTCAATGTCACAGATAAAGGGATGTTTTCCCCTACCGCGATTCCAGGGAAATAGGGGAACTGCTTTTCAAACATAACAGGAAAATTAAGAATGAATGAATATTTTTGTTTATAATTCAACTGTTGTCCTTGAATTTCGTATCTTGATTCTAAACTGTCTGATAATTTTCTCAAATAAACGGATAATCATAAGTAAATAAAATAATTAATTATTTTTTAAATGGAAGGAATCATCCTTGTCTAATTCTAAATACATAACTCAAATACTAAATTGCTTCTTTTTATAGTCTATTTATATTTCTGATATCCAATATTATTTTTTGGATTTGTATTGAGAAATCCGTCTATAAATAAATTATATTTAGAAACTTATATTTTGAATTCTAAAAATATTTTCAATTGAAGTAGAATATAAGTTTGGTTCAAATTTAAATATTTTCCATAAAAATGTGTGAAATAATTCACAAAAAGTGTCAAGATTTGTAGTTTCCAGAAATATATAATAAAATAACATGTATCCCTCATGAATAGATTATAAATTTTCTTTAAATTTTAAGTTTGTTCAATTTTTCTAACTTCATAATTTATTAATAGATTTGAAATTTGTAGCATTAATTAATAGAGATTTCATAACTATCTTAAGAAAAAGATCTCTGTTCTTTCAAATGATTTGTATCACATGGATTGATGATATTTAAAATCAAAGAAATTATATCCATGATTCGAATGCTTAATGCAATTTATTATGATTTTATAAAAATGACAACTATATTTATAAAATAAAGAGCATTATTTATAAACGCGAAATGCATTTTCTAAAAGATTCACAACTTTAGATTTATAGATACTCATGGTAAATAATTGACATTAGTTTTCATAATCTTGCAGGAAAATATTTAATATTTTCGAACTCACTGATTCCACCGAAACCCTTCATTGTAAATAAGCAAAATGAGCTTAATTGAAAATAAAAGTAATTGCTTTTTTAAATAACAATTTCTCATAAATTTTGTTAATATAAATAAGATTTAATGTTTTTAAATGGATTATATATTTTTTAATATGTGTGATTCAGTTTACTTTATACAAATTGCGAAAATCATTACCTTGCAAATTAAAAGCTTTATCAAATTCACGTTATAGAATAAGCATAGGTATACTTGTTAAATAGTGAATAAATGATATTATATGGCCAAAATTTTGATTTGAGTTAACTAAGTGGGATTTAGTTGAATTAAAGGAGAATCAGTTTAAATTAATATTTATGCAAGTCTCTTATAAATTCAAATTGAGTGGCATAATCTTTTTCTCTCCTTTTCTTGAAATTCAAAAGATTAAACATCATCAAAATTCATGATCATAGAAGATATATTAATGTGTTCATTATTTGTTAAAAATTTAATTGATAGAGAAGAGGAAACAAAAATGATGAACACTTTGAAATTAAACACAATTATAAGGATTCTTAATACATGTTGGGTTAAGAAATCTTGCTAAATATTAAACGAGTTGAGAAGGAGACGCTTTAAAATCTGCTGAATAACTTATAGGCTGAATATTATAACTTGTTTCTGAATGAGGTGACTATGACATATATATAATTTAATATATTTAATTTACTTTACAGTAATAGCAATGATCCTGAAATTATACACTTTTTTAAAGTCATTTTTTATATATTTTTTATTTTAAATTCATATTTCATAAAATTATACACTTTTAATCGCTTTTTCTATAGGTATTAAAATAAGTTGCAATAATAAGTTATTAAGAAACTGTAGTTGTGAGAATTAATGACTCACATCTACAATTTCTTAACAACTTGTTTAATGGGAATTATACCTAACTCTTTCTAGCTATTAATTAATGGAATCTTCATTTTTGTATTGTGTATTTCATAAATTATTTTTTTGTTTAAACAATGAAAAATTCCTGTAATTCAGAGAATATAAAAAATTTATGGTATATAAATTATGTGGTATAAAAAATACTATTTTAAATACTCCAAATTTTTCGGCAGTAATTTATTAAAATAGTAAGAAAATGTAGGTAAAAAAACGAGCATATACTCAAAGTTTTATTTTGCATACCATTAGATTATTGTATTTCTATACCATAATCTAATGGCTGCTGCTTTGTAGCAAGTAACAAAGTTCTCTTGATTCAGTTTATACATATACAAACATACACAAGTATGTATGTATATAAGAATCAGCTTAAAAGTCATGGTATAGAAATACAACATCATAGAATTCATGCACAAACTATGAAATAAACAGGCAAGGAACACGAATTCAAAATAAAAATTTATCTGGAGGCAACTAGTTTGAAACTTTATCCAGCCCATGGAAGACGCACAAGGGCAGGTGAAATGCATTTCTCTCCATCGACAATGCCTCTGGACTGAGAGCACTAAAAAATATAGGAATAAACACACTAGACGTGCTGTTTGTTATTTAAATACTAACAGTTTGTTACAGCATTAAGTATATGATTGACAATTTTATTGAATAGAAATGAAATTACTTGTTGGAGTTCTAATTTCGTTCTTAAATTATTAGTTCACTTTCCTATTGCTCATATCAGATTGACGGGTAAAATTTATTTTAAATCAGTTTTTTCAGCACCTCCAATTAGAAGTACTTTTGAAAAAGTGTAATGTTGGACACATAATAATTTCGTGGTACATTTTTAAAAACACGTATTTCTTTTCATTTGACTTAAATAATAGTGATGGAAATCAATGGAAGGCGCACGAAACAAAAGAGGTTAGAACAGATTGTGAACAATTTCTTCTTTCAAAAATAAAGCAGTAGAAATGGCCAAATGAACCTTGATCTTAATTTGTTGAAGCAAATACCAGAGGTAAAAGTATTAACGTAAAATGATATAAAACTTTAAAAATATTTCTCATGACTATATATCATATTATACGATTTCATAACATGTTAATTTCATCAATATGAGTTAAGTAATTCATTATGGTTTCCTATTTTTTGTAAAAGGAGTTTGCTTATTTTTAAGAGGGGAATAATAATTAAATTCTCAGACACTATTATGTTAGACAAATAAAGATAATATGACGCAAATTCATGTCATTAATTAATAGTAAATTTGGTATTGCAATCTAGGAAATTTTCTAAAAAAGAATAAATTAAATAAAATGCATTTAAAACTACAGCCTTTTTCTAAATGCTTCATTTACTTGTAAGGAACAGTAAATTACTCTTTTTAAACCATATAACAGACTAGTTTAATTTGCAATACTAACTAAATTGTCTGCAAAAACTAAGGCGATATTATGAAGAGAAATTTATATAAAATATTACTAAACATTGAAATTCGACCCTAATAAGTTAAAAAAATTGACAATTTACAAATTATTAGTGACAGTTCGAATTTTTATCACTGATTTGATCAATGTTATTGATAATTTAATTTCTACTTTATCGAGACAAAGAGACAATAAAATAAGTATTCAGAAAATATCGAAATTACAAGGAAGAATGAAAGTTCCTGTTTTGAAATAAAAAGAAAATATCTACTTTATAATTAAAACATTTCTCAAAATAAAAGTGCAGCTTCTTGCAGAATTAAAAGTACATCGGAATATAATCAGTATAAGGAAAAAAAAAAAAAAAAAGTCGGAATAATGAAAATGCCCAATAAATATTCATGTTTTCTCCTGGGATTACAAATCATCATTGCGTACAGAGGAAGTATGTGATTTCTGTAAAATAAATGAAAAACTCCTTGAAATTATCATCTAACAGATTTATAAGAATAAAGTGTTTTTGATTAATTAGGAATATAATTATAATGGACGATTATTACAGATTAATTTTTACGGCAGATGATTGTTTTTATTTCAGCTCAGCTGAATCATTTATCATCGGTAAGATTTTCCGATTTGCAAGTTTAGTGGAAATAAAAATTTATGCTTTTTTTATTTTAATACGATTTACTAATTTTTTCATGCTTGACAAATAGGTTTAAATAATATTGAAGTCAATTTTGTATGATAGTCACTGGTTTGAATTAGTTAACGCATACTATTATTGCTAAATTGTCTGGTGAACTGTTTGTTATCCTGTGAAAATATTTTGAAAAATAAACCTCTGGAAATCTCCTTTTCTGTCCCATGCAGAATAAAAACAATAATGTATAAGTAAATATTTATGTTTGGTATAACGATTCAAAATCTTAAACATAAAAAAATTACTTCAGTAATAAGTGCGAGAATATACCTCATGAGCTAAACAAAATTTCTTAATATTGATGATTCTCTGTTTGTTGCTGGAATAGTATAAAACATTTTGAGAGAGAAGATTAACACTTTTCAAAAATTTTGTTATAAATTATTACATTAGTTAGAAAGTTTTTTAAAAGTAAGAGATAAAATAAGATTTTGTGTTAAGAGTTTGTTGATTGTATGGTAAATGTTTTTAAATAAAATGCTTTTTGACAAGTTCATCACAGAATTGTGATTTCATATTTATTATTAAACAAATAAATTTTTTTCTGTAAAATGATTATTGACACCAAATAAAACTATTTAGTTGTGTACTAAATTTTATTTATGCTGCATATTATAAATAGACACATAAGGAAAGTATGTTTCAAAAAATAATTATTTCTTCATTTTCTAAATATAAAAACATTTGCAAGTTGTCTAAAAATGCATTAAATATATTCGTGGTAAGAAAACAAATAATAACTACTCTGTAACTCTCCACAAAAGTATTTAGTTTAAGAGCATTATCGAAAAATACATTTAAATTAAATATGTTTTTTAATAATAATATTAGAAAATTAAGAAATTAGTACTGTTATAAATTATTTACAATTATTACTCTCTACAAAAATGAAATTTTCTCTATAAAATAATTTATATATAGGTTTTCTTTTAAGAATTTCTAAAAAAATAGCATGATTTCTTTTAATTGAAAGCAATAAAACGAAACAATGAATAAAACAAAATTTACATAGTATATACTACAATATATTCAGTATATATTGAAATTCTGTCTTAATTTGTTCACAGATATTTTTATTTTTAAATTAAATTACACTATTAACATACTTATATATTTTCACGCTTTATTTAAGTACCATATTTATAATTCGTAGTTATAAAATACACTAAAATATTACAAGAAAAACTAATACCTTGTTCAAAGTTTTTTGTTTAATAGTAGGTTTAAATAAATCGTAAATAAACACTCTTCTTATTGATTAGATAACTTTATATGAAATTTCTGCAACTAAATGCAAGGTTTTATTGGTTAAGATATATCTCAATCCAAAAGTGACAAGTCGCCAAATATTTACCTTAAAAAATCATTTGATTATGTTTATGATATGAAGTATTATCTTATGAATAGCTTTAAAAAAAGAAGAGTGCAAAATATGTAAATACTGTTTTATATCTTTTTTCCTATATTTGGAGAATATCAACATTTAACTTTACATTTCATCAAAAAATTATGTTCATAGTAGAATTTCCCGGAGGAGATGTATTATCCATTATTTTCATAAACTTAATTACATGCGTGGAGAAAAAGGAAAAATGCATGTGTACTCTAATAATAAAATTGATTGTTTTGAGAATAAATGGAAGGAAAAATAATTTAGTAAGTTTTTAAGTTGAGATCAATATGTTGCTTATTTAAGTAGCACAATTAACCAAATGAGAAGTTTGGGGAGACAAACAGAAAATCGGATGATCTTTCGATGGGTCTCATCAAACGGTTGGGGGAAACATTAGCTACTGCGGCCTGTTGAGTCAGGAACTTTTTTTCCACTTTCACCGCTGTTATTTGATCGCTTGTCCTATAAATGAGAGGATACAAGAGAACCGATTAGAAACTTTTTTTTAGTTTTATTTAAAATATTAAATTTTAATTAGCGCATCTTCATGTATTTTAAAATTCTTCATGAGAATATATTTTGTTTTAAATTTTTCACAAGAGGAAGAGCGCATATAATTTATTAACACTTTCGAATTTTAATATAAAATCATACTTCCTTAAGTTTTGTATACATCTCAGCTCTTAACCTAAGTACATATGTTATTATAAAGTACATAATATTCTTAGACCTCTTATTGAAAAATACACAATTTTGTCTGACAAATTGTAGAGTGTAGGAATTTTTTTTCTATTAATTTATAAAAGTATTAGAAATACCATAAAGAAAAAAATCTTAGTAATCGTTAATAAAAAAATACTCTTTTTTCCCCTTAAGCATTTTTAATCATATGAAAATTGTATTATTAATTAATATAAATTATCCGTTATCATAGAAGAAATGTTTTCCTTAAAAATTACTATGCATCATAAAATTAAAAGTTTTTTAAAGAAAGAGAAAATGAGATTATAATTTTTCAATTGTTAAATTATCACAGATTTTTCATTTCATAATATGACATAGTCAAATCTAATAATTTTAAGGAAACTGGTGTGAAGATTTAAAGCAAGTAAATTTTATAAGATGGAACTTAAGTTCGGTTCGTGCAACAGTATTTAGTGCACACTATTGCTAATAAGTTTCAGAACTACAGTTTCAAGAGGACTTCAAACCACTAGAAACACACATGCTATAGCTAAGCTATAGTTGGGACACATGCTATAGTTGTGAATAAATTTTTAGGAGCTTTCCAAATTCGTTCGATGATCACACGGCAAAAATTTAATATGAGTTAACAATATTTTTAGCAGCTTTTGCTTTCAATTCCTTGAAGTTTTGGTCTAATTAGTCCTCGTGTTTAAAAGGGGGTGACAAACAAACCAAGTCATTTCAGTTCCTCTCAAATCAATTCAAAGAAAACTCTAATGTTTTAAATTACCATTCCAAGCCGGTAATAACTATGTATGTAGATACATAGAACAGTATATGAGATGCGCACATTTACCAAATTTTACCAAATTACTAATGACGAAAATTAACATCATAAGTAATTTGGATAAATTTTAAAATTATTTAATGAACTGAAGAAAATACGCGTGATTTAAAACACTTTATTTATGTATTCCTAAATATATGAATCGGGTATTTTAGATCACAAATGTAAATAAGACTATTTTTTAATGACATTATTCAGTCTCATTAAGGATAAAGAAAGGCATACAAAAAGTTATTTCACAAATATACACTAAACAATTCGATAATCATGATGAAAAAATTTATATTAATTAATTTAGACAGTAAATAAAACTACGGTAAAATGACTTTCTCTTATAACATCAAATTGTAAATGACTAAAGACCGAAGTCAAGAACTTTTTTGTAAGTTATTATAAATATGAAAATCCAGAGCTTCAAGTTGAAACAACATGTCTTTTACAAGAATCCTGTGTAATTTCTAGGAATCCTTAGTGTTTCTGTAAAAAAAATTATTGAAAATTAGATTAAATAGATTAATGCGTTGTGAAAAACTGATACTTCGGCAAAACTAATAAAACCAGGAATCATTTTTTATCATTAAATATATAGTTAGAGTATATACATAACTCATAAATAACTAATTATGTACATATATAAAGTATATACAATTTCTAATTATCATGTCCTCAACTGTATATATTTTAATATTAGTTTTATGTATATTTAGTGAAGGAACACCATTTTTTTAACATATTGTGTGCGTTGCTCTTAAATTAAAAATTTCAAATTAAAGCAAGAGAATGAATATTAACTACTATCAAAATTGACTGTATTAAACTGACTTTAGTATCAAATGATCAAAATGACTATGAAAGTATCAAACTAATTATGGATGTCGATAATTCAAACACGTTAATGATTTTTGCTATCTTTTCTGAGTCCTGAAACAAATGTGATATTATATAGGACGTTAATAGAAAAGATGTATTTCTAATAGTTTGTATGGGACTTGTTTTATATGTTTTTAATAAAATTTCTGAAAATAAAATGAATATGGAAATGTAGTTAAGAAATACTGTTTTCGACTTCCGGATATTTATATTTTTCTTGTATAAAGAAAGCTTATCAAAATGATATATTTTGGCAAATTTTCCTCAATCTTAAAAATAATTTTATCGAGTTTCAAAGTTTTAGTTTAGTTCATTAAATAATATGAATGATTTAATTTTTAAAATGTAACTATAAAGCTGCAATTCTACTTTCACTTTCTGTATCATATGTAGCTATTCTTGTTAGAAAAAAAAAGATTTAAAGAATTAAATTCTTAGGTTTAAAGGCTCCCACTTCTCCAATCTCCGACACCAACTTACTAAGAAAGTACAATAGTTTCAGACGTTGTCATATAAGTTAATTAATAAACAGCTTTATACTAACCATTAATATGTACTATATTAACTCTATTGTATATAAAGCTGCATGTCGTTACTTTTGTGGATATATTTGAGGATGTACGATCGTAGACGTTATTTAAAATTCTGTCACAAAAAACATTTATTTCATTTGTTTATTAAAGCTCTCCCCTACATCAGAAACCATACGCTGTAAAATAAATATATTTTAATATAAAAAGGAATACCGATTCCATTATTCCATTTTATTGTACTGGTTAAGTAAAAAACAAATAGTAAAATAAAATCATTTAGAACTAAGTAAAGGAAATATAAAATAACAAGAAATGCTCAAACCAAAATATTTTTGAGATATTAGAGAACGTAATAACAAGTGTAATCATTTAGAAAACAAAGGAAAACTACAATAAAAATGAAATTAGTAAAAAGGTAAAATAAAATCTGGTGAATTGTGAAGAAAAAAGCAGCTTTGGAAATACATATAGTGACAGAGTGGAAGGTGGTAGGACGGGGAATTTAGGTTTTAGTTCGAACTCTTTTGAGTGGAACAAGTGCTTACAGTTAATATATAGCCAAGACTTCGAAGGATTAAGCGTGAAGTCTTTTATCTCTGGATTCGTATATATGTAGAGCTCAAAGGTAAAAGATCTCACGTATACTTCGAAATTCTAGTCTTTAACTGCAATCTATTTCACTTTAGAGTGTAAACTAAGGCCCACGTTCCATTACTTTTAACCGAGTTTCGCCCAAGTAAAAGAATTTTTTCGGCTACCAAGGGAAGAAGCTTGCATTTCCTGGTAAAAATATAATGTAAAATATAGGAATGAATGTGTGGCAAATATTTTGTGTCTATTATGATTGTAATTCTTCAATTTAATACCCCGATTGTATGTAACAAGTCTTGATATTAGTTTAAATTAAAGGAAAAAAATAAGTGAATGAAAGAATCAACTTATAAATCAAAAATGAAAGGAAACATTCTTCGCTTATTCTAAATGCATCATTCAATCACTAAATTACTTTAAATCTTAATTATTGTCTATTCTTATTCATATTAGTGTAATATACTATACGTTTTAATGCTGATATGCACAATCACAACTTAAAATTGAATAATTATTGTTCTTTCTTCAGTTCAGCAGTTCGTAGATTACTCGAATCCACTTTTAGGTCCTGTCTACTCGTATGTAAGTTTAACCTGGAAATCTGATATAAAGTGAACTTTGATATTGTCTATTTTGGGAGAAAACAAGGTAATATTAAAAACTAAATTCAAAAAATCTTATTTGTACTTGTTTTATGACTTATCAAATTTGTAGATATAGAGGTTTAAGTTCAAGCAATATGTTTCTAGATTTAGAAATATGAAAAAAAATTCTGCAAACCTAAATGTTTGCGTAGACAGAATGTTACAGGAAACAGTTTTGAATGCATTGATGCTTTATGGAAAAAGCTTATTTTCGAGAAAATTATAAAGGCAGTTAATCATTTTTTATTAATAAAATATGGAAAAAGCTTATTTTCGAGAAAATTATATAGGCAGTTAATCATTTTTGATTAATAAACAGCTGTAATATTTATTACTTATAAAAAGCCGGTTATTAGATGTATCTAATTTACCCTATTTACTTAATGTTGTAAAATAGAAAAACTATCTATTTTAACACATCTTTTATATTTGTATATAATAACTTCGGGATAGTATATTTCAATGAATCAAAAATTTCAAATGAATAAGTTTTAAGATTTTTTTTAAACTAAAGCTGACAACCATATTTAATTTAATCACGTTTATGATTCTTGTCATTTCGGATGCATTGAAAAAAATGTGTTAATAAGTAGATTAAGCAGTTTTATTAAAATTAATATATAGCGGATAAAACATTTTCTTCTTTTTCTATCACATTCTTGACAATACATTTTTTAATCAAAATACGTATATTATTTTCAATAAAATATATTATCAAGAGTTAATAGGAAATATAAATCTATTATAAACTATTTTTTTAACATATTTTTCTATAAAAGCTAAAAGTAAATGAAAGAAAATTTCAAAATTACAGACTACATTCTATCGCCTATGGTAATTTTAATTTTTTGAAGTTTGTTTCGAAGAACTGTGATGCCTCGACTTCAAAAATAAAATCTGCTGAGCAATCAAAGTGTCATAATATCAAATAAACAAGAGATTTTTCGTAAAAATATGATATATAATAAATTTCATAAGACTATCAACCCAATCACAATTTATCAACTTGAACAGAAGATAATTTTATAAATTTAAAGATTTTATTTGGTATAAAAGAAAAAAAGTTTCCTTACACTAGGGGTTGAATTCTAAAGTAATTTCTTCTTATCTATATGGTTAGCATTATTAGTAATCATAGAGGCACGTAATTATTAATATATTCCTAAATAAACTAAATAGTATTTTATTCTTTGTTGTATATAACCAATATATTTTGTCAAATAACGAAAAATAATTTCAACAGTATTTCATAGAATAATTAGAAAAAAGTTAGTTTTGGTTACTCACTACTTGCAGAAAAAACATCAAAATCATGACTGCTTTAGAGTTTTCTTCATACCATTTCATTAAAGTTTAAATTTAAATAATTATGTAATTGAATATTTGTTTATTTTCTCAAAATTTTTCCAATCAAATTTTTCATTTATACTTTAAAAAACTCTTACTTATTTTACTTCAAATAAGCATATTTATGTGTAGACTGATATAAATCATTTGCATACTTTTTGAAATTTTCAAATATTTAATATGCAAAAATTGCATTAATAAACTTTACTAATATTTTGAGTTTTTAACAAAAAAATCAATAAAATTTCCATTTTCTTTCTAAAGTTATATCGAAAATATTTATATCCGAACAGCTGTAAAATACTTATGATATAAATAGTTGTAATTGACTGTAAGAAAATGTATATCTAATTCTATTAATTTGATTACTTAAATTCATGTTTCAGTCTAATTTAATAATAATCTTTCGGAACAATGTTTCATTTCACAATTATAGCTCTAAATATAAATTTATATCCAAAGAAAATGAAGTAATAAGAAATATATGAAACCTAGTGAGAGTGTTTTTAAACCTTCTAAATTAACATTTATGAAGATTTGTAGTTAATATTTTGCAATTTCAACAACAGTTTTTTATTTTATGTAATGAAAGTTTTTTAAGTTATGTAATGAAATAATATGTTTAAATTTTAAAATACAGTGCATAATATTTTTCACATTTTACAAACATTTAATTTTTTAAATTTACTTTAAAATATAAATAGTTTAATAATATAGATAAATTTAAAGAAAACAAAATTATAGTAAGAATCAAAAATGGGAGACAACCGAGTCAGATTATTCTGACACTCCACGGAAAAATCAATGAGTATTGACAATCATTTGAATCTTGCAATAAGATTCGTTGCATGATATCAAGTAATAACATAAATTGAGCAACAAAAAAAGGAAGATATTTATTAATGCATTTATGTCGACTTATGATTAGCTATATGATTTCCTAGAGAAATTTTCTTATTTTAATAAAGATGAATCTTTCCTTTTGCTTCTTGGCGGTAAATTTTCCATTTCTTAAATGAATATCTTTTTTTAAAATTACAAAGAAATTTAAACATGATATACCAAAACGAACTAAAAATAATCAAATTTTCAAAAACTCTTATAACACAGATAAATATAATATAGAGCAAGCTAAATTTTTTAATTAGTTATAAAGTCTATTTTGCGAACAATGAAATTTTATAAAGTTGAATAAATTAAAAAGAGTTCATTTTAAACTTGAGTTCTCAAAAATGCTTTATTTGTCTTTAAGGAATTGTGTGAGTTATTTTAGTTAAACTATATAAAAGGTATTACAATTTAATAAAAAATTAAATGTGAAATATAATACTTAACACTGAAATATAAGAAGAAGAAATTGTAATTTACTTCACAAAAACTATAATTTACCTTGGATAAATGATACATTTTGAAAAGCTTGAAAATCAAGCATACTACTTTCCAGTCACAAGTATTTATCCTCAACAATTTAGTCAACCATTTGTCGAAAAAAGTAATAATAAAACTAACTGAAATCTATTTAACTAAAGACGAAATTTTAAAAAAACTGGAAATTGTTATTTCTGATGAAAAGTTCCTACTTTATAATTAAAATTCTTAATGAAATAAAGAGAAATGATATAAGTTTTTAAAATTGGATCTGAGTACAATCAGAATAAGGTTATGTTTTAACGAAGATTCACATTTACACATGAAATTCAAATTCACAGTGACCTGCAGAGAAAGTCTACTTCTATGAACTGTAAGTAAAAGTATTGCGCCTTCTGTAGATAGAGCAAAAAACCCTTAATATTGAAAACACATCCACTTTGTAGCAGAAATATGAGAAAAATAAAACATTTTGAGTTATATTTGGGGCGTAATTATTATTGATGTTAATATTGATCTTTTTATTTCAAATTTCAACCGCAAGATTCTGTTATAGGGACACCAGTCAACCGAAAAATTTATCAACTCTAATATTACTATGAAAACAAAAATGCATAGTTTTAAAATATATATTAAGCATAACATAAATCTACCAATATCAATTTATAATAATTTTTATTGGTGGATGCGAATAAGGAGTAATATTTTTAATTTATTGATAAAGTGTCTCAGTGAGTTTGTTATAGTTTTAAAAACTATTTTAAAAATTCGTAATTTTTTACCCATTCTGAATATTAACATTTAGGTTTATACAGATTCAGGGATATTCTTGTTTGCTT
Source organism: Latrodectus geometricus (assembly GCA_026290005.1). Lineage (NCBI taxonomy): Eukaryota > Metazoa > Arthropoda > Arachnida > Araneae > Theridiidae > Latrodectus > Latrodectus geometricus. Next base: position 254,639 of record JAPDSC010007783.1, on the reverse strand, counting down.
ACAAGATTCTTTGAAGCCTAAAAATGTATTGACTTGAAAAGTACCGCTTAGAATTAATCCCCTAAATTGAAGATTCACTACTTCTGTAAAAGGAATACAAGTAGAATAAGGCAATTTCTCTCTCGTAATTATGACTGAAAAATGTTTTTCTACATAATTATTTAAATTTTATTTCAAATTGTTCACAAATGTTTTTATTTCTAAAACTTCGTTTTCATGAATAAAAAACAAAAATATGCTTAAAAATTTAAATATTTTAGCTAAAATTTGTCATTTAACATTATGCTTAAAGGAAAAGTAACCGAAAATTTTTTTATTTTGTTTTGCGTGTCTTCAATTGAATTGTATAAATATTCAGCAAATAAATAACAGTTTTTATGAAGCACACTTCTCAAAATCAGACCCACCAAAGTTTAATAACAATGAATTCATTTGACTAAATTTTAAACATGAAAAATAACTATTCATCGTAAGAATTATCAGAAATTAAAAAAATAAGGGGATGAATACATTTTGTAATTTTTTTCTGTTGTTTAACAACTTCAAAGTGTAAGTTTATACTTCTATTCATATAAGTGATGTACCAGATGTGTCAATCCATTAGTTAAAATTTGAACTAAAAAGGCGACGGAAACTGTAGAAAATTATTTCTACTATGATATAGAAATGGGTTGTTATGAAATTGAATAAAAAATTTTAAATATTTAAGTTGAAAAATTTTTGACCATCAATAAAATCCAAATCAGGGAGATAATATTATTCCAAATGGAGGATAACTCCTTAAATAGATGTGAATTCATTTGATGGGCCGAAGGATTTTTGAATACCAATCCTTTCCTCGCTCCTTTTCTCCATCATTATTTGATTGAGATAATTAGGTTTACAATTGAACCTAATAGGATTTTGAGGCTTATTTCAGAGACTTAATTGTCCGTCATATAATTTTAATAAATACACATGTTTGAAAAAATATAGCATATGATTTTGCATCTCATTAGTAACATATTATAAAAGGACATAATTTCCTGGCATTGTTGAAGAAGGCCACTAGAATCTTGGGTGATATAAACGTTGTAGGAAAATATCAACTCCTTTGCCTGAACTCATCTAGATTTCTTAGGAAAGCAATGTTTATTTTGTCTTCATAACAGGAAGGCAGAGTTAATGTTTCAATAGACATGAATGAATTTTCAAAATACTTTATGTTTAAAATTAATTTATTAAATATTTCACTGAGAAATCTTTTATAAATAAACAATGCATAAGAAATTAATGTATTTATGTAAAAGCATTGAGATTTTTGTAATATAGATTTTAGAACTTTGTAATTATGTTTTCTGTTGATTTCTTCAAAATATACTCCATAAATGTATGCCATTGTGAGTTTTTAAGTATTGCTAAGCTTAAGTTGAAAAATTAGCGTTAGGATTGCGTTAACAAGCATTTAAGTATGATAAAACATTTAGAAATCTCTTTTCTTGTATAATTCTTACATTTTTAAAAGGCTCAGAAATTCAGTCACATTGATTTATTTTTAAATAGATTTTAGTTCAAATGTATTTATAAAAATGAGTTTTTGAAAAAAATTAGCATTTCTTTATAGTATTTTATATATATTCATTAATAAGCAAAAGAAATGGATCAGATAAAGTGTAAATAGAGCTATTTTTCAGAATGATATGATTCAGTTTCACTACACATTAAGGAGTAAAAATTAATGTTGTACAAAAATAACTACTGCAATTTATGGTAATCATGAAGATAGAACGAATTATTAAGTTTTGACACTGAGTAAAAGTTTTTCTCCAAGAATGAAAACTTTTTGCACCAGGCGAAGAACGAGTCAAGCAGTTTTTCTGATTGGGTAAGAGTCTATAACCAATAACAAAGATCCTTATAAACGAGCTGATGAACAACTATTTTTCAAATTTTAGCATTGTAATAGAACTTCATTTTTATCGAATATTAGAAGAAAATTTATTTTGACACTATTTACGTTATTATTTTTTCTTATTTTTCCTTAAAAAGATTATTTCTATATTTTTTAGCATTATGATTACATTTAACATTGCCTTTATACTAAGGTTTCATGTGTATTGATGAGGCTCAGTAGATTCCTACCTGTAAGTTCAGCCAGTATCGTTTGCCGACTGGAAGGTTGTCTCTCACTGGGTTGCTGCATCAGTTGGCTTCGTTAAACTTCCTTCTGCTTATGTGGGATCTCGCCAACTCATTCTGGCTCAAAAGGGATTATTTTAAACTCATTAAACAGTACGGGGCTCGCCTACAGGTTTATGTACGTATTAACGAAAGTTATCCCAATTTTAGTGCATACTTAATTTGTAGTGAAAAGAGTAGTCTATCAATAATCTATTATTAATAAAATGCAGTTGAGTGGCAGATTATTGTTTTTGAATCTTATATGATAAATAATGTTAATACAGAGAGTGGCACGTAAAACCGGCCCTTCGAAATATTATAGAACATTGCATTTCTTTTATTTGTTTACATTCGTATATTATATTTTTGGTAGTAAAATCTCTGCATGTGGGGCTTTTTGAGTAAATTTGATTAAAGAATCCTAGAGGAGTTTAATTCAAATTTTCCCGAAGAGAAGCTTCAATTATCCTTTTCATCCCGGTGGTACAACTGTTGTACCACGAAAAAGAGTGTCTCTCAGGACGGCTATGGTACAGCAGTTGTACCGTGGATTTTTTCCCCCTTTCAAGCGCGCAACTTTCTCCGGCTCAAATTTCTCGGGGCAGTTGAGGGAGATATTATTGCTGCTCTTTTGTGCCTGAAAGTCGTAAAAATTGGGGACTTGTCCGAGCGGAGAGTTTTGGCGGAAAACGGATTTATTGGCTCTTTTTTTTTAAAGAAAATCATATTCATCCTCATTTTAGCTAATTTTTTCGCTCTAAACCGTTGCTTTTTTTGTCAGTTGAAAAAATATTTTTGATGGCTTCAACCCGTAAGGGTTTGACTGATGAAGAAATTAATAAGTTATTGGATTAGAAAAAGAAAACTTTGCAGATTGTGATTCGAATTGTTGTGATAAATCTGAATTCAAGGATAGTTTTCGTGATGATAATAATAATGCAGATTCCTCAGTATCATTTGATTTTAATTGGCGTAACGCTGAGACAGAAGAAAAACCTATCATTTTTAAATTTATGGGAGACTCAATAAAAAATGCTTATAAAGTACAAAAACTAAAAAATAAAGAACATAAAAGTTATAGACTCTTTCAGGGTAAAAATACTTATAAATTTTAAAAATAGATTTTATATACATTTAATCATAAAAAATGATTATATATATATATATATATTATGTATATAGATAAATATATATATATGGGGGGGAGTATACAAAAAATTACTTATTATTACAATATACATTTTTACGTATGCACAGAATATTTTTTTCTTAATTAGGAATTTAACTATAATTTGTTAATGCTGGTATGCATTATGTAATTTCATATTTATGAGAGTGTGTTTGAGATTCTCACTTGCATACTCCACAGCAAAATGCTTTAACTCTGAAGTATGAGTTAAAGCATTTTGCAATTTTTAACTATGAATAAATTAGTTGGCTGGCTCTTGCGTTGATTAACTCTTTCCAAATTTCATAATAACCTAAAAAAGAACATTAGTGTCCTTACATTTTATTACAATCTTTATCCCTCTTAACATGTCTATATTTGGTCCGATCCTGATCAAAAATGCTGATTTTTATATTGATATTTTATTGATTAAAGTAGGGAACTGTTAAAGTAATATATTAAAAGATTCTTAAAATAATTTAAAAATGAAAAATAGGTGTTAGAAAAGTCTCAATTTAAATGCTTAAGTACGAAATCAGTCATTCTTCGTTTACATTTTTATTATTAGTATGCAATATAAGTAAAAAAATTATATTTGTGAAAAGAAAGAAGATGAACTTTGTTCCAAATTATGTATTCATTATTTTAATAAAAAAAAAATGTTGAATTTTGCGTTTAACTGATGAAGTAGTTTATAATTACAGATATTAAAGTATCTCTGTATTTGAGAATTTGTTTCCTTTTTTCTTCGAAACATTTTCATTTAAAAACAACATTCTCATTATAATACGAGAACCTTTTAATATTCTAACTTTTAAGATGAAGTGACCAAACAATGTCTTCACAAAGAAATAAATATGATGTAGTATTAGAAACTTGTTTTCCGAGGTGCAATATACCCGATTTGATCTCCCCCGTTACTAATGAGGATTAAATATCTTTTTCTTGCGTATACGTATGTCGGTACAGATGCGAGACAACTTTCTTGGTTTCTTCCTTATGAGATTTAAAAGAGAATTGTAGTTTATGGAATATTCCAGGACGAACACGCACTTTTTCATTTCACAACAAGAATATCAAAGCAGAAAGGAATAAATCAATTTATTATTAATTAAAAATGAAAGTATTTCCAACCAAAAAGTGATATGCGGTGCATATTTAAAATTACTTTATATTTGTGAGTGTATTTACGAGGCAGTTTTAATCTCTACGTAAAATTTAAATAAACATGGTTTTGGCTTTTTTAAAGATAATTTAATAATCTTTCTTACACACTAAGTTCAAAACACTAAAGATAAGAATTTTTATATTTAGTATTACCCTAATATTTTCTTCTTTCCAGATAAGAATTTTATAGAAGTATTTTCTGAGACTAATATGATTACATTTACAACCTACTCTTTGAAAAAACGATTTTCAAGCCTTCATTCATTAAAAAATGATCAAAGTTTTACAATTTATTGTATGACTAAAATTATTTCACAAACAATTTTTCAGTTCAACTCAAGATTGAACCCAAAATATTCATTGAGTAAAAGGATTCATATCTAGCCACAGAAAGAAAAATTCTAGTTTTAAGCTTTTTTTACTCAAATGAAAAGAATGAAAAAGCATATATTTTAAGACAATGAATATAGAAATTACTTATAACGCAAAACATTTCTAAAAAAAAAAACATTAATGTTGTTAACATACAGATCTTTCTCAAATACTATTTTTGTAATTTATATGTATTCGATTATGAACTAAATTTATTTGTTCGAAATATCTTTACACTTTTTAACATGAAACATGCTGTTCTTAGGAATGTTTTTGAAAATATTCAATTAGTTATTGTTCATTTTTTTTTATTATAGCTAAATACGTTTCATTACTATAAAAAATCTATTATTTTAAATATATATTATGATTGCTAAAAATCAAACAAATCAATGAAATGTATCATATAATTTCGCATTACTTTGTACAACTTTACAGAAACAAAAAAAGTCATCGATAATTGTGGGATAAGCAACCGATAAAATGACAGCGAGATACAGTTTAATTATTTCTAAAAATTCTTTGTAATAAATTAATGTATGCCATATCATAATTTACAAAATCAGTCACAATTATATAACTTTTAAATTTAAAACTTTTAAAATTAAAATTTTTGTAACACTACTTATCTAATATGTTAAACAACAAATGGAAAAAAGTCTATTGCTTATCGATAAGTATAGTATTTATGGCAAACCCATTTACATCTTCGTCAAAATTACGGCAGACCCAGCGCGGGATATCCCCCTCAAAAGATAAAGATTCGTTATGGTGAATATTTGATAATAATTTTTAAAAGAAGTTTTTAAATATAAAAAAATCCATTTTAAATATCGAATAGAAACTTATGAAAATGTAAAAATGGAAAATTTGAAAGGCAAAAACATTATACATGAAAACTAAATAACTGCATTTTAATTTTTCGTTAAATGTGAAGTACTTTAGAAAAATATTTTTAGGATGGAAAGTATAGGAAAAAGTTCAACACACAAGAAGACAACTATTATGGACCAATAAGAAAACTTTTCATATCCTCCAGTAACTGGAATAATACATGTATTTTTATATGATAATATTAACCAACAAAATGAGGATAGAATGAAGTACTTTTTAGCGTCAATTTTTTTTAACGTTGGAATAAAATTTAATCAATAACGTCTAATATTTAACACTTTATCTAAATGTTGAATATGGTTGAACGTGTACAATATAAGGGAAGTCTTAACAAAAGATGTGTGTGTATTTCAGCTAAACTTTTACTTAATCATAAGTTTAGTGAAAGATTCAGTGAAATGGAGAAAGTGCGTCTTTTAAATCCCAAAACAGTATCTAAAAACTAATAAAACTTTTAACACTCTTTGTTGTCAAATATAAAAATGACACGAAGTAAATAGGTAGCCAATACAGGTAATAAATATTCAATTTTATGATTTCTAATTATTAATTAATATTTAGAGACTATAAAATTAAACAATTCATCTTTATAGTCAATTTATAACTAATTTCTTCAAATATATTAAAATATATAAAGAATGTATTATAAAATATTATCAAAGCAAAGTTTAAAAATATTTACTGTTAAGTATAAATATTATCTACTATAAACAAATTAAATTTCTATCATGTGAACAAATATAAATGCACAATCCCTAATGAATTTTCTATCTATTGTACATACTCTACAAAAAAGATAACAAATTGAAATGAATTGCAACTGTAAGTGGAAATAAATCAATAGTTTCCATGCGCATCACTTTATAACATGTAATACAAGAAGTTAAATTTGAGTACTACTCAAAGTGAGTTCAGTGTTACTTCACAATCAAGAGAAAAACTTTTCATAAAGATGAAGTAATTGGAAGATATTTTTATCAATTTAATTTTGTATAAAAGGAACAAAGGCAGTTTTGAAGTAATTTAGGTTTGAACTGTGATACAATTCATTTCTCTACGTAAAGCTATCGTATTAAGTTTCTCCTACGACTACTAAATGCACTTCATTCGTAATAATTACCAAATCATATTAACCAATAATATTTAACTTTAAATAACTAAAGAAATATTTGCTTGTGCTTTCTCAACTGTTCCCTATTGAATATTTCTCTTCCAACAAGAAATACTTTCATTATTTTTCCTGAAATAGGTGTAAAGATTTACAAATGTAAAAGCATCAGTACTATTCCTGAATATTTCATAAGATTTAATGTCGTTAAATACATTAATGAACATTGCTAATTATTTTTGCAAAATAACTAACTGGTAATTACACATTCTTTACTTGTAAATACGTGGAAAAATCAAGTCATTTATTCAATTTTCTAATTTCATTTTCCATTTTAATTTAGTAATGCTATTTTTCGAAGAATAATTTATATATTAGTTATAACTTCGATTGTATATCTGACTGAAATTAATAAATCACATATTTTGCTATATTAAAGATATTTTTAAAATGTTAAAATACATTTCTGCTTATTATGAAATGCAATTATATTTTACTAATTCAAGAGTAATTTGTAATACATCAACAATAAAACCATGTAATGAAATAATTTTAGAAATAAATAAAACGCAATACATTAATTTTTTAAAATATTTATATTTTTTAATTTGCATTAAACCGTACTGATAGAAATTAATTTAAAGAATTTAAAATAATAAAACTCGCGTCAAAAAGGGAGAAAAGTCAATCGAGCAACAACGAGTACATTCTTTGTGCAAAAATCAATAAATAGTCAACTAAAGTAAGTCTCTCAAGCATTTAGACTTTCATTAGCAGTTACCTGTTTAGACAAAACTGCTATAAGTAATTTGCAAAGTAAAAGATGTAGATTATATGATTTAAATAATATACTCTTTTAATTACGTTAGCTTCATATATAAGAGAAAGCAATTTTATTTCATTTTATTCGCAAAAGGCGTTTTCTTCATTAAGGAATTTTTCATTTTACTTTTTTTATCTCTATTAAATCTTTTGAGTCTCGAGTAAATTTTTATTCCTTAGTTGAAAAATATTAAATAAAAAACATAATATTTATAATATTTCGCAGTAAAAATAAATAAAAGAAACATTTACAGGGACAAAATAAGTATAATCAAATTTTCAAAAACTTTGATTGAATACAAATGCAGATAATGTAACGAAGAATTTAATCTTAAAGGAAATTTTTTCATTTTCAAGCTAGAAAATCCCCCCTAATATGAATGAATTGACTATCACTACGCTTAAAAACACTAAAATTTTCCACACATACTACATTTGTTTGTAAAGAGTAATGAATTACAGTCTATATTGTAGTGTATTTTAGTTAAACTATCTAAGATTTTATAATCTTATTTGAAATACTAAGTAAAGTAGGAATGCTAGATAATGGCGTATTAGAAAGCAAAGCATGTAAAATATAGTATTTACATTGAAATATAATAAGAAGAATTTGTAATTTATTTATAAACTCTAATTTGCAATAACATTCTAATTCACAATAAATGAACTATGATGTAATAAGGATATAAATTCACAATAAATAAACTATATCTTTTTAAAAACCTGAATATCAGATTCACTATTTTCCAATTTTTAGGGATAGGTAAGAGATAATTTAAATTGAGGCATTGAAGTTGAGTTAAATTTACTTTAATTGAAAGTATTATTTTAGAACAAAGAATCTATCAAATTAAATAAAAAAACAGAACGAATAATCAATGAAATTATTGAAAGAATCAGTAAAAATGAAAAGAAATATATAAAGATTTGAAAAATAATTAAAATTAAATGAAATATATAAAGTTAATATCGAAATTTGAATGGTAAATAAAAATTGCTAGTTTATTGAGATGTGAAACAGAAAATAATTATTAATCCTATAAAGAAATATTTCACAAAGAAATTATCTTCGAAGTTTAAAACTAAAACATATTGCAACTAGAATAAATATTATGCATTCTGAATAAGGTCTAATAAATACTCATATTTGTTCTAGGGGTTTAAAATCATCATAGCTTACAAGAAAAATACAAAAAAATATCTTTTAAAAGTCCTCCTTTGGCCAAGAGAATAAAAGTGCTGTAAAATTGAAGATTTGTAACGCAATTATCACTGACATTTATGCTGTTTACTTTTATGGCAGATTTCAACGGAATATAGATTCAGTACAAATGCGTAGATTTTGGAAAAATATTTAAATAATTGATTTAATATTCATCGTTAAATAAACAATATTTCTACTTCTGAAAAATTGATTGTTAATTATTTGTCAAGCATTTTTTTAACAATGTCCTTGTGTAATTCATTACATCATATTATTAATTTATCGACACTTGGTGACAGTATGTTTAAAAAAATATTTCTTCAATTTGAAAAATATAAGGAAGTTTTGAAAATTCATTATATATCTGTGTATTTAAATTACTGAGTGGGAATAAGTAAAATTTGTAGCACCCAAGCTAACTGAAAATATATTTTAATTTAATACATTTTTATTTTAATCATTGATAGAGAAAATATTCAAATTGTTTCTGCCGTTGAAAAATATCGTTTACTACTGCTTAAATGAAGAAAAAGGAAAATAACTTATCACAACATTTTTCGTGCATTGTAAATATTTTCAGTGGAACCTGAAAACATTTTGCTAAATTCTATCACAAAATGTTTCGGCTTAAATATTTAAAGAAGGCTTTATGCTTGAATGCTTTGTTTGATTTAAGTTCATGAGAAAAATTCAGTAGATATCTATAATTCATCTTCATAAGTTTTTAACATAATGGAGTAATACTCTAAAAGTATGTGAATTGTTTTTGAAACTAAAGGTGAGATAATTTTCATAAAATCGTTTTTTTTTTTTTGACAAGTTTTTGTTTATAGAATATTTTAGTTCAAATATATGTTTTGATATTGATACCAAAATAAGTTTCTGCCAATACTTTTGTCCCTCTTTAATAAATTCAAATTCATTAGAAAGGTCAATATTAATTAAATAAATATTGACTATCAATACAAATAGAAAATTTAATTATGATTATCTTATTTTCATCCCCTAAAATGACTTATGTAATTGAAGAGAGTTTCATTTGCACTAGAAATTCACTTAATTCTACAGACATTTTATTTGACAACATTCTATTACTTGATTTTATCTATACGAAGATCATATGGCATAAAAAAGCTTCAAAATGCCTTTTGAAAGATCTCTGTGTCTCTAAGTTTTACAAGTCTTGTACAGTAGCTTTTATTTTATTTGTGTCATGAAGAAATAACAAGGAATACATTTTCAAATTTATTAAATCATTAGAACTAATTATACCAAATAAAAAATTTAAGTATATAGTACAAAAAACATTTAGTAATATAAATATTTGTATTGCTTATTAGCTTTTCATAGAAGCATGTTATTGAGTATATGATTTTTTTTATAATGTTACTGACATTTTAAAAATTCGTTTTAGTTTTCCTAGTGTATATCTCACTTAACAGTAATTATATATTATTGTAACTATGAAAATAAATTATTTTATGAAGCTTTATAAAACAAAAATAGTATAATTAATATTTTTACGAAAGTAAAATTCTGTTGTTTAATAATTTGTAAGGTAAATAGTATAATATTTCTTTCATTAAAAGTAATAAATAAAAATAAGAAGATAGGATTTAACATATATACCTAAATTTGACTTTAACTTGTTCACAGTTATCTACTTTTTAAATTGAATTCAATTAATACAGAAATTATACGTTTTATTCAATTAAATGCAATATTTAATTAGTGTGAATAAAATACACGAAAACTTGCTTCAAAGTTTTAATACTTCGGTTAAAGTTTGTCATTTAATGTTAGATTTGAACAGTAGCCTAAGAAGTATTACTAATTTATTTACCCTTTATTAAATTGCATAAAAATTCAGCAAATAAATAGGAGCTTTAATAAAGATATATCACAAAGTAAAAACAGAGATTATTCCCTTAATAATTTTGTGACCGACAGTCATTTTATAAAGTTTCTGATTAGATCGAAATATTAGGTTGGGGAAAAAGAAATCCATTATTTTTACGTGAACTTTATGTAACTTCTTTTGGATTCACTTTGTAAAAAGGTTTAAAACAGCTTTCATGTAGATTTTTAGGTCTTGCGCGTTACGACTGCTGACATGCGGTTAACTTCAATCATTTTTGATATTTTATAGACATTTTCGACGATGCTGTATCCACATGCGAGGTGCATCTCTAACATCAAAAATACCCGAACGGAATCGACGAAACAAAAATTGTACGTAACTGGTTGTTACAGTCTTATATAGAACGATAAACACCTTTCACAATTTTAGCCACCCCGCTATCTTTTTCGCCGTTACAAGAGAAAAACGAAAATGAATCTAATTTTCTGTTTGTTGTCTTCCATTTTTAGAATCTTGTACTCGTAACTGAATTAATCAAACAAAAAACCACAAGAGGATATTTTAGTGTCAAATGTCACCTTTCCAAAGAGCATAAATCTGAAATTGTTTGATAGATACCTCATGAGATATCGATCACTACAGACGTCTACCGAAAAAATAATGGATTACTTTTTCCCCAACCTAATATTTTCTATAAGAATAATGAAAGATTTTAAAGCATGTGTATAAATTTATTTTAGCAATTTGTTTTTCAATTTTTAAAAATTTGAATACTTAAGTTTATATTTCATCAAGCAATTACGTTGATAAAAGCATCGCACATAGATGCGTCTTACATTAATTAAAATTAATTGCAAGAGATTAGGAAAGAGGAGAAGAATTATTTTACTCTGATAATAAAAATGATCATTAGGAAGACAAATCAAAAAGTAGTTTTTTTTAATTAGAAACAATTAAGTTGAGAAGTTTCTAAGGAAATTGTTAAAAAAGCGCAATTAATAAAACTCAAAATCAGAGCGATGAACTGGAAACGTTAAACTGCAATACCTAAGCACACATGCTAGGGTCATTTGCACATAATTTTATATTGTTTCTCACCATTTTATTTTAATAATTACTTTTAGACAATAATAAGAGAGTCAAAAATATAATTTACTTTTTAGTTTATTCATAAATTTAAAATCATATAATTATTAGAGAGAGAGAGCGTATTTAAAAAAAAAAATAAATAATTAAAAATTTTCACAAGCTTCCATACATCGTTGCTAAATCAAATTATTGAAAAAAAATTAAATTAAAGAAGTTTAAGGGAAGTAGAAGTTTATATGTGCGTGTGTGGGAAAAATTATTCGAGAAAAAAAAAAAGTGGTAGTAAATTATCGCTGCAGCTCTATGGTGTCTAATTTTGTCTGGATTTCATATGTTTTACAAATTTAGAAATACTAATCTTGTATTCGTAGCATAAATTTATTTCATTATTAAAATGAAGAATGTATATCATTGACATTTCGTTGATGTTACAACTAACACGTGAACAAATTTTAAAAATTATGTGTAGTCTTAAATATAATTGCATAAATATATTTTCCTGTTTTTTCAATTGCTTAACAATTTCAAAATATAAGTTTATATTTCATAAACTAATTAGATGCATAAAAGTATGTTCTTAGAAGCACTATCCATTATTCCTAAGTTTAATTATAAAAGTGAAGAAAACTGTTAAAAAGTACTTTGATTATTATAGAGGTAAACGAATAAAAGTTTTTGAAATATAAATATTTATGTTGAGAAGTTTTGAAGCATGAATAGCATCATCAATAAATCCAAAATCAGGGAGATGGACCGCAAGACAAATCGAGAGAAACTTCATTGCCATCAAATAGATGTGAAGGCCTTCATGAGGAGAACAGCAGATTCTCGTTTTTCTCAATCGTTTCCTCCGTTGTTTCAACATATGCTAAAGACAGAAATAATGACATTTACTATTAAATCTAATAAGATTTGAGACCATTTCTGTGGCTTATTTTAGATACTTAGTTTCAGTTGTCCAACGTATATTTCTTTAATAAATATCATCATGTTTGAGAAAATATTTTATTTCAAAATTTTTTCTGAGAATGGCAGCATATAATTTTCTTTCAAATCAGTACTATTATAAAATGATATAATTATAAGAAAACTCAGTTTTTCAAAAACTAAACTTAATAAGTGTTCCTCCGGCGGCAATTTTTAAGAAATTTTAAGTGAAACGTATTTAAAGCAAGATAGATGTTTAGAGAAAAGATAAGTAATAGTAAAATGCATCAATGCTCAGCTACCATGCCTCAACTCATCTAGATTTCGGATGAAAATTAACAATTTAAGTTAAACAATGTTTATTTCGATTTCATAACCTATTTCTTTCCCTTATAGAATCACAAAGACATCACATCAATGTTATAGTAAAGACATGGACAGGTTCTTAAAATGTTTTACTTTTATGCTGTTAAAACACTGTGGATTTCTATATATTAAAAAAATATAAATTATATGTTTTCATTAGAATTTTGTTTTAATTTACGTAAAATGAGATTGAATGTTTTGCTGACTAAAACGTAAATCTCTGTAATTTTTTTTTTACATATATATAGAATCATTGGGATTTATGGTGTTGATTTTTCAATCTTTTTATTATATTTTTCGTTACTGTTTTAGAGTATACTATGAAATTATAATTTTCAAATACGGTTAAACTAAAATTTTACGCTTAGTTAAAAAAGTACTTAGACCTGATAAAATGTTTCTATCACTAACTGTTTACTTTTATTTTTATTTTTTCAGTTTATTTTGTTAGAAGTTTATAGCTGTTAGCTACTTGTTGAGAAGTTTATTTTATCTTATAGCAAGTTTTAATTCCCGTGAAAAATAAATCAGAAATAATTAAAGTCTTATTTGACGTCATTACTTTTAAATATTCATAAATATGTAAAGGCAGTATATGAAGTCAGGTGTTGATAAAACCATTTTTAAATGAAATTATTCGAATCGTTTAGAAGGAGTGAAAAGCCTCACAAAAATATCTGCTGAGAAATAAAACACTTCTGCCGAAAAAAGGAAACCGCAGTAATCAAAACATGTTAATAAAGTGACACTTAGCGTACTTTGAAGAGTATGTCAAGTAGTTATTTCCGCAAATACTATCGAATCGAGTCGATGTGCAATATATCCTTTAAAACAAGATAGCTAGAATAGATACTCCTAGTTTTAAAAGTTTTTTGTATTATCTTGTTTTATTAAGAAATTCATTTTATATTGTTATTTGTCTTATGATGTAAATTTTTTGTGAATTGTTTCCTAGGAAAAGGAATGCTTTTCTCTACGCTTTTAATTAACTCTGATGCTACATTTCTGTACTTCAGGTTTCATACATATTTATGAGGAAAGAAAAGTTTTCAATTCCATTTCTTTTTCAGATGGAGATTATTCAATATGCTGGGAATAGTGGAAACTATAAATTTATTGATATTATTTCATAAAAACTGAGCAGCTTGGATTTATTATTTTCAAATTTTGAGTGATAAATAACAGTGATAACATAGTTTAACAATGACTTTATACTAAAAAAATACTATAAATGTATTCATATTAACTCATAAGTATGTTTAATTAAAAAAAAACAGAAAATATAAATGATTTTCGGTATTGTCTCTTATAAGCAAAAATAAGGAATTATAAAATTAAGAGAAAAAAGAAGCTGATATATTTTTTTTTAAATTCCTTTATGAGCTTTTAAATTTCAAAATACAGAGCTTACATTTCAAACTATATGAGAAAAATACTATTTTTCTGAAATTCTATAAATCCTTATGACTGTGTTAATATTTAATGTTACTGAAAATTGGATTGAAAGGATAAATGCGTAATAGAAAATTTATTTTCATTACACACATACAAGCAATGCATCATTTTGATAATAGTTAACATATTTATTATAAAAAGCAAATTGTTAAATACATCTAATTTATCTGACGTATGTTCTTAATTGTATGGTTTTAGCAAATATTTTAAATGTATATATAATAACATATTTTAATAAATGATTTTTATCAGAACTCTTTCAAATTAAAATAAAAGAATGCATAGTAATTTTTTATATCAAAGCTGACTATAAATATATTTAAATTGTTTATAATCCTTCCTGTCATTTCTGCTGTATTAAAAATGTATTAAATTTGACGTAATAAGTGCACTGTTAGTTTGAAGAAAAGAAACATTACTGATACTCTAGTAAAATTTTCAGGAATTCCTTTATAGAGTTTCCACTTGCAATTCTAAAAATAAAGTATAAAAGGAATTCCAAAATGCAGTTATGAAATATTATCTTTATGTTCCCTACATTAAATATTCGTCTAATATTTTTATTAGTAGCAGAAAAATATTAATGTGTAGAAAACTCGTTGTAAATTATTCATTTTGACAAATCTAATAAACCTTAAAAACTTTTTCAATTGAATTCAAAATATCAAACTTAATTCATGAAGTAATGAATGTTTTATATTTGAATCCTTTTATAGTATGTCTTAGGATTTCGAAAAATGTGCATCATTTAAAATATTAATAAAATCTTTGCAGTATATTAACTTGAAATATTTAATTTATGTTACATCTGTAGCATTACAAAATTTACGAGTATATAAATCATTGAAATATTAATAAACTTAAAAATCATTTAAAATGGTAGATTTCTTAGATTTCATTTAAAATTACATTTTAATAAAAATATTCTCTCTAAACATTTTCCTTACTAAAATATATATCAATGAAAAATGACGAATAAATATGTGAAAAATGTAGGTTAAAGAAGTATAAAATGAATTATCCATTTTTTCATTATGAAATGACTGACTTTGGTACCAAATCTAATCATTATTACAAATATGTGGAAATATATAAATAAATACAAAGATGCTTGAAAAAGAACATAAACATTGAAATTTTAATTAAAATTATGAGAAATTGATTTTTCCAAAGTTTTTTAGGTGGAGAAAATTCTCAAATTACATTCGATAACGATTCATTAACATTTTTAATAGAAGGAAAGAACTGTCTTCCTGCTGTGATTTCAATCTGCATAAAAGACAAGTTTTGGTATATTATTTAGAATTGAGTTCATAAATCTTTAACTATTTATTACAAATCATTGTAATTTTATTTTTATAAAAATTGAGAAGTAACATACATTATTTCATGTTCGGATCGCATTCAGTAGTCAGAAGTATTGGCAACAATAATATGAAACTTGTATGGCTTTCTTAACCAAACCTAATTTATATCTCCGCAAAGTGTGAATTTCGTCAGGACACACACTACTCAAGTCTTTATTAATTTATATTACTGAAAGTGGATTACGCATCAGTCAATATCCAGTAGGGAACTCGGGATCACAAATTTCATTAATAGGACAAACGTGTTGCAATTCCCTTTGGCAACGAAAAAAAGCTTATCCACAATTAATAAAACTTTATTTCTTTGGTCGGACAAGGTTAAATACCTTGATTTAACTTTATACATTTACCCTGGTTTCGATGTAAAAATAAACTTTCTAGCAAAGTTTAATAACTTCAGGCAGTATTGGTTTCGTTAATATCCAGATTATTCTGTACTAATCATTGGTAACACAATTTATAAATCATTAATTGTGCATGCTATTACTTATGTTTACCGTTTTGAGGGTGTGCTACTATAAGATGTTTAGTTAAAATTTTATAACGGTATGATCTGATCTTTTGCATGTGTAATGATGCTCTCCATGGCATTATAAACCATACTATACTAAATAAATTTAAATATATATCTATATGTGTGTGTGTGAGTAAAAAGATTTCTCTCGCACAAAACTTGGAAATACTATAACAGTTAATTTTAAATACCAGTTCCTTAACATCTCCAAAACCACTTTACTCTTATTATAAGTTAAGAGTTATTCCCCGTCCCATTATCTTCAGTTGTTACTGTATGTCATATGAGGATGGCTTTCTCCCCCCCCCCGCAGCAAGGGAAGAGAGGAATAAGTTTAGCACTCCTTAGGAAAGCATAATGAGTAGACTAGAATAAATACATGGTAATTAATTTCTGCATATCTTGGAGTCGTAGTGTTCAAATTAAGTAACTTGATTATAACATTTCTCGCTATTATTTAAAACAGAAGAAAACTAAACAAGTAAAGAAATAATTAAATAAATGAAGGAGATAACTAATTTATTATAAAATGAAAGAATTTTTTTTTGACTAATTCTGAATCGATCCCTCAAGTACTAAGCTGCTTCTTTTAAGTCATAACTATTGTCTAATCTTATTTCATATCAGTTTAATATACTACTATAATGATTTAATTCCGATATGTACTCTTTTAGTTTTATATATATAGCATAGCATTGTGGTCCTCAATACAACAATTCATGGATACGAGTTTACCATTAGGCATTGATTTTAATAGCAGTAAATTTAGTTTTTTTTTTTTTTTTTTTTTTTTTTTTTTTTTACATATCTAATTTATGGAAGTCGAAAATGAGAAAGATGAGTTTAGGTTTAGAGCGATGTGTGTGTGGTACAGTGTAACAACATAATTTACATAAATTTAATTATATATATATATATATATATATATATATATATAAACATACTTTTCTCACAATTCAACAGCTAGTGAGCTAGTGATAACGATAACTGAGTAGTTTCTGGCCTTATTGTGGTGCAGGTAACCAATACCCAGCGTTAAGAAAAAAAGCTATAGAAATAATGTGTAGAACATATAAAAAGATATCGAGGCAGTTCAGACACTAAATACGAATTCAAATTACAGCGCTTCGGGGGAAATTTCGGGTATAGACGGTCTTTGACTGCGGAACTACTGGCAGCTAGAGTCGAGTGAAACTTAGTGTGAGTTCCGTCGACTGTTTCAAAAAGCTGATAACGGAGAAGCATTGTATTTTTTGTATAACGGAGAAGCATTTGGAATTGTTCACAAAAGATTTAAATATAAGCAAAGTACTTTGTGCTTGTTTCATTTCACATAAGCAAGTATAAGCAAGCAAAACTATAGTAAATAAAATATGCAGGAAGTAGCAAAAACAAAAGTACAGGTTGCAAAATTTAATTTTGCCTCTTCTAATGCGCCTCGTATTGTAGATAAAGGAGACTTTGGTACGTTATGTGTTCATAATGCGTCTGATCTATCAATTGAAAATTTTAATAAATTTCGAAATTCTTTTGAGCATTACTGCAAATCCCTAGCGAACGTGAATGTTTTTTGTTTTTGCAATTGCCTGCATCTTTATATTTGCGTACTAATGTATCTTTGCACAATATTTTATAAATAACCCAGAAAATGTTTTCGTATCTGTGAAATATTTAATCGTCATGTTTGAAACTATTAAAACTACTGTTAATTTAGACTATCTTTGAGTATTTTGAAAATTATTGCGTTAGGATTGTACGTAAAATGACGTACAATGCATAATAAGAAGGTTAAATAGTTTCATTAAAATTGATATATAGTAGATATAAAAGGCTCTACCATTTCTCATTTTTAAAGTCGTATTTAATATGAAACATTTTCTAGTGAAAATATAATTGTAAAATGTTTAAATGAATTTAAGGATTTCAGTGAGTATAAAATGAACAGAAAATAACAAGACAATTTTTAATCAATGTTTTTAACTAAGTCATGCATTTTTTTTATCTGGGAAATTGAAGTTATCTATAATAATAATCACATATATAACCAGTTTGTAACATAAAATATTCAAATTCTTTACTTTGTTAATCTTGAGAAAAATTTAATAGTAAAATGGTAAATATAGAAAAAAATTCAGTAAAAGTGTATAAAATAATTTGCATAATTTTTTTTGATTATTTACGAAGTCAGGGAAGTCATGGAAAATATAATAGCTTTAATTTTTTCATGCGTATGAATACATTTATATATTCCTTCTTACACAATTGCAGTAGAAAAATTGTGTTTTGTTGATTTAATTTTTACCCTTTATTTAGCAATGGTTTTTTTAATTTGAAGTTTCATCCTTAAAAATTTAAGATAATATTTAAATTAATTTTAAGTATTTGTGAATAAATTTATATTTAACATTATAAAGTTTATGTTTAAGAACATTTGTAAGTATTGATATAATAAAATCTACACTATTTCGACATATTTAATTTTTTAAAATTAAGATTTCATTACTTACAATTTACTTTCAAAAATGATTTTCTAATTCTTTAGCTTTCTGAAAATTAAAAAATATTTATTATCCCCTTGCCTTGTTTGAATCAGTTTGAAAAGCAAAATCTATTCAGCGCTTTTCTTGCAAAGGAACATAAAAATTGAAGAAATACAACACAATAGAAATTCAAATTTGGATTTATTAAAGAGTTTAGCTGAAAATTGCATAGCTTAAATTCTCATACTTACGAGTTTGAGTTTTTTTTTTTTTTTTTTTTTCCTTTCGAACAGATATCATTACTTTCAATTTTCAAAGATATGATCTCTCTTTAAAAGCATATTCCTGTTTATAATTGAGCTTATTGAAATTTTTCTCCCTTTTACCCCTCTGGAAATCTCCGCTTGTATCCCCCACTATTCAAGTATCATCGATTAAGAACACCTGCATTCAAATTAAAATGGGAAAATACTTTTAATTTATTTTTTTCGGATTTTTCTTTTGTATTCCAAACGTGTTTTATAATTTAATATATAAAGCAATTATATTTCTGGAAATTGATTGTTTATTATTATTATTTTTTGTTTATTCTGGATAACACTCAGAAAAAATTTTCCTTGCATAATGGACTCTTACAGGGAATCTTCAGGTGAATAAAATGGTCAAAATAATTTTATATACATCAAATGATTACTGAAGCATTCTATGACCAGAACTTACATTGATTACTTCTTAAAAATATTTTCATCTACTTTGATGTAAATAGACAAGAAAATCTCTGTGGAAATAAAAACTAAGCTGAGGTAATCATTTTCTTGTAAGGATATTATGAATAATCTTGCTAAGAAAATTTTAACATTTCTGGAATATTTCAAACTTGCTTAAAAATAATGGAGATAAGAGGAAAATATTTTTCTTTGTACATTTAATGAAAAGTTGAGATAAAATTTACTTCAAAATAATTTATAATTTCCAAAAAGGATTTGATTCACATATATCAAATGAATTTTTATTTTCATATCTCTCTCGTTATGCATAGGACAAAATGAACTCCATACACACTTTCCTAAATTTTTATATGTGACAAAACAGACGATTGCCTACACACAAACAAGGAATTCTAAAAATTCTCAATATAGACAATCTTCAAAGTGTATGTATTGTGATAGGGTCAAATGACTCAGACGATTATAAACTTTTCACAACTTCTAATTAACATTGGAGATGCACCTAAGAGTATATAGCTATGAACTCCAAAGGAATTGAAGTGTCAATCTATATATTGAAGTTATTGTTTCTTTTTGATACAGAGGCATTATTTATATTTAAAGCAGATCATATAAAAAATTTTATGCATTCGAGATTGTATCTATCCCTTCTAAATTCCTATTTGGTCGCATGTTTTGTATATATACATTATGAATATGTTTACAAATTTTACAATTTAATATTAAGTAGTACATTAATTTTCTTCCATCCAAATCCTTTAAGATACTTTAATAGTATTTAGAGATAAATGTTATAGATGTCATGGGTTTGAAAGAAACATGAAGTTTACTGGCATTTTTTTGCCTGTATTGTCACTCTTACGAACTGTGTGTGGTGTTTTCAAATGAGATATTAAGAAATTTCCATTGGTTCATTTATTTGGGTATTTTTTAGAAAAAGTTGTAATCATATTTTATAACAAAGATTGAAAATCGGGTAAATAAGGATAGGATAATTAATTGATAAACTGTATTTGTATCTGCAATGAGAAATTAAGTTTTTTTAAATAATATTAAACTAGTTTTTTCAAATATGGGGTTAATAGTGAAACTTCGATTTTATTTTTGAAGACAATAAAGATACATAAAATGTATTTGTATAAGTGCACGTGCAATAATATTCTCATTTCTTTTGAAAATCAAGTACGTACTTGAGTTTTCTATCATTATGTAACAAGTTTTTGTAATTCTTACTTAAATAAAAGAGCCTGTGTTCATATGTTTCGGTACAAAATTTCATGTTGGTTTATAACTAAAATTTATTTTTGAAATTAAAAGTAGATTTTTTTAAAATTTGTATTGAAAGATATGAAACAATATTGCTAATTATTAAATTTTTTCTTCGAAAATTTTCAAATACTATAAGAATATCCCCAACTTTTTGTATTCAGTTACACTTTTCTAAGCATACAAATAACCTGATAGTTAGATGTAATATCATGGTGGGGCGAGTAGTTGAGAATAAAGTCATTGATAAATAATGGGAAATTGGGTCAATACGGCCCTTTCTTCAAGGCCTTAGAATGATTTCACACGCTGGATTACTCATTATGTGGTGTTACGTTACGATAAAATTAAAATTTTAAGAAATAATAATGAAGAATCTTTTTATTTTATTAATCTTTTGATGAATTCCTTGACTTTATTTAAGACTTTTAAAAAATTCTCAACTAGCTGTTAATGAAAAAGGAAGAAAAGAAATTTTTGCTTAATATTATAATTTTGATGTTTAAAACTAAAATTATTTGGAAAGAGTTAAGCCAATTATTTTTATTTTTTTCATGGTTATGTTGCTTTTTACTAAAATTTTTTTCTCACTTCCATAATTTTCTATCATATCTTCAAACGTTCAGACACTAACACATGTTTTTATTAGGATTTAATTTAAACACAGGCGTTATTATATGTGACTAATGAAATTAGTTAAATTTATTAATTGATTAACAAGTCTTCAATTGATATTTCATAATTATTTTTCCCCAGCAGTTTCAGCATTTTAATTTATATATTATAATCTTTGTACAATATATAAAACCGAATGATACAAGCGATTGAGAAATAAAATTGAAGCCAAATAAAAGATAAAAATTATTACAAGTGCGGGAAAAGTAGTTTAATATTAGTGAACTCTGCTGTTCTGTTAATAGCTTTTATTTCAACTGTAAGTGCTTCTTCTTTAATCTCCTTGTAGTTTCAACTTAGCCCTCGTGTGCAACAAACTAAACCGGATTCCATTTCACATCAGTCACTGATTGCTGAAACGGAAATCTACAGTTTATTTTGTTCAGAAATAGGAGAGATATGTGGAGAGTAGCATTATATAACAATTGAGATCACAACAAGATAGATGCATATAAAATAGGTGCATAATTTTAAAATTGGAATATTCAAGAAATGGCTGTATTCAAAATACTGATAAGTTTGCAAACTTATTCTTTATCACCATCCGGATATAATGCCGTGTTTCACATTTTATGAATCATGGTTAAAATTTATATTTAAAAGCACAATATTTAAAAGTATTTGCCCAAATATGAATGTAATCAAGGGTGGAATAAATTATTAGTTTTAGTGTAACCACTAAACAAATTTTAACTAATTTTAAAATGTGGAAATTAAAAACTAATTTTAATTTCCACATTTTAAAATAATTGAAACAGATATCGTTTTCCGAGCCTTATGAATACTATAGTTAAATAGGAAATCATTTTCCGAAGATTATTTACCTCATTCCTCATTCAAAACTTTTTTTTATGAAATATTAGCCATTAAATTCCCCCTCATCTCTTAGTAAAGTGTTTCAGATGAGCGGATAGAGTTCTCCTGTAAAATCTTCAAAAATAACTTTCTTTATGAGTTAGTTGAAATGAGTGAAGCCCCACTCTTCAAATTGGCCTTTATTTAAGAATATTCTTTTAATATGTTATTGCTTGAAACGTTATCCATGGAAAATTTGAGAGTTCCTTAATGATTATTCCAAGAACATATTAGCAACTGTGAAAACATCAATTACTTAATGCAGATTCAGTACTTGGAAACTGCAATCTCTAAAATGCATGAGACCTTAATTGCTTCTTTAAAACTTGAAGCTAACTTTTTAATTAGAGAAGCCAATATACACTTTCTCCATTATTATGCTCATGCTTTTCATTCATTATGCTCCCAAGATATGTAAAAAAGATTTTGAGCAATATATATATATATATATATATATATATATATATATATATATATATATTGGTAAAATAAATATATTTTTTAAGAAAAAGAAATAGGTTTTGAGTAATTAGTTTGCATAAATTGCAGTATTTTTGGATGAATTTGTTTTTGTTTCATTGTACATCGTTCTTAAAAAAAAATTATTTATTAATTTGCAAATAATTGCTAAGCTATTGGTATGCTAATTCCAATTTTTTAGCTGGTTAAATAATAAATCAATAATTTTCACAAAAAAATGTAAATAGATCTTTATTTATTATATAAATACTAGCAATAAACAAATATCGATTCAAACTTGCGAATTTTTTGATAATTAATTGCTTAATGTACCAATAAATGTTGATTTGAGTAAAAAAAAAATTTCAATAGTTTAGAAGAATCTGATGATTCATTATTAATAAAAGCTATTTTCAAAGTAATTTGTTCATATGTAGTAAAATAAGATTAACTTACCCCGAAACAAATACATGACATTTTCTAATTAAGAGATAATTTCCAATAATAAAAAATCAAATTAATTAAGTGATATATATTATATATGATAGCCAGAATCAGCTTGAAATATTAATAATATTATTTCTCCATATCATGAAATTTTTTTCAACGGAATTGTTTGTCAATTAAAATAATCAACCATCTTTAAAAGTAAATGAAAAAATTTGCAATTTTTATTTTCAGTAAGATTAGTTATAAAAAAAGAAGACTTGAATATTTATTATACCCTTATTTTATAACCAAATTTTAAAATATAATTGGGCGAAAATTGTGTGTGTCAAAGAAAACTAATTATTTTTAAGATTCTGTTACTCAATAAATCGTTGGTGGAATAAGCTACCATGGGGATAAAAGTAGGATTTGTTAAGAACTCAGACTGTTTCGATAACTATTTCCAGAACTGAATAATAAATATATTCAATATTTTTAATGCTATAGTATTTTATGCTTTTAATATTATTTATCATATGATACTCCTTACTAACAGTATTTTGAAAAACAAACAATTACTGTTTTAATTTGTATATTACTATGAAGAGAGAGGTAAAAAAACTAATATTTTAATTTTTTCCATTTATTTCTAAAATTAATCAATTAACTATTAAATGTAATAATGTATATTTATATTAACCTAATATAAATGCACTTTATTTAAACTCCTTTTAAAGTGTCTTTAGCTTAATTTTCTGTCCCTTTTACACAAAATTAAGGATGTCCTCTTTCAAATGTCGTGTTGCTACAAACTTCAATGCATAGGATCTTAGTGATATTTTTCACAAAAATGTTTATTTTTACGAAAAAGTTTAAGAAGACCTTTTAATAAAAATAGGTTAAGAAGACCTTTAAATAAGGCTATGAAGACCTTTTAACAATTTCATTAATTACCGGGATTTCAGAAAAGGCGTCTTATCGTTGCGTTAAACATTCGAAGCCCATTTTTCCATTGGTTCACTCTTCTATGTTAGAGTCAGAAAAGAACCAACAGTTCTTTTTTTTTCTATGCATATGTTGAAAATAGTATTTACCATATGCTCTTCTTTCGGTTGGTTCTTCTAACAACATTTTAACATCATGCTATAGAATTCTAGAATTCACAGTAAGGAACTCATAAGACCATACGTGAGATAATATTTTGTAATAATTTTTTTTATCTCCTAAAATAGATTTTACTAATTTTAAATATTTTATTCTAACAAAATTAATTAAATTTGAAAGTCACGCCAACGAGAAGCATGACAGTTCATTTTTTAAAATTAATTTTAAATTAATGAATTAAAATAAGAGCCCGTAATGGGTAACTGAAAACTTTTTGAAAACTTAAGGCTTTTTTACTTTTTTTTAAGAAATTTGATATTGATTCTGAGTATTAGAATTAGAAGTATTTAGAAAAAGACGTCACAGTTAATAAGTTTAATTGATTCACTTCAGATTGTAATTAGAAAGCAAGTTAGAGTTTTTACAAGAATTATAGATTAAAAAGTACAGATTTCTTAAAAATCATCTTTCTTTCAAAGATGCTAAAAAAATAACGAGTCTCTCTCTCATCATTGCATATAATCATTTCTTTATTTACGTTTTTCTGAATCAAAACTACTAAAATAATTAACAGTATAACGAATGAGTTTTATTGATGATGGTAAATTACCGTAAGTGCAGCGCTTAATCTTAATTTTTAAGTTCCATTTTATTGAAAAGAAACAATATTACATTCTATGTATGAAAAAAACTCTGCGATCATATTAAAAACTATATCAGTTACAATCTCAAGAAGACTTTAAAATTCGCTCTTTAACATTATATTTATTATCTTCTTCTTCTTCGGTATTATCTTTTCTGGCAAAGCATTTCAACCGAAACATTTTTCGGCTCTTTGAGTTCAAATTTTAAACAAATCAATTCAAATAGATGAATGAAAGAATTTGAATTAGCAGTTCATTTCACCATAAGAGAAACCGACAAATTAAGTTCATCTGTGTTGAGTTCTATTTATTTTATTATAAACCAAAATTCCTCTTTGATATGATGTAAATAACATAACATAATACGTATCGTAAATTATTAAATTTGTAGTTTTTGACATGAAAATTCTTGTAAAAGTAAAGTTATAATATAAAAAGTGTTTTGAAAATTTATGTTTAATATGCTTAAAAGATGCGAAAGCTCACCGTGTTTTGTTAAGAAGAGGAAAAATAGTTTTAGGCCTTTTTTTTCCCCTTTCTTTCTTTATTCGTAACTTTTCATATATATAATTTAGAACGTTTTCCAGATTAATTATTTCAATATTTTATTGAAATATTTTTCAATCTGTCTAATATCGTGAATTGTTCAATTAATTAAATAAAATTGTAATACATATTACTTTTATAAAACCTCGAGTTTATTATTTTTCTGTGATAAAGTTTCGAAAATTATCGCAAACTTTATACTATCACATAGAAATGATTATAAGAAATCAAAAATATATGTTAATCCGTTAATAAATATATTTATAGCATATAATTTTCAGAGTGTATTTTCAAATTCCTTATTATGGAAATGCATTTTAGTTCTTGAAAATACAAAGTTTAGAATACCTGACATTCTAAATATATTACGATTGTAAAATTTGTGGTACAAAGTATACATCAATTTGATCTCTCAAAACTGTGAAGACGGATAATTCTTTAAATAATTTTCTTCTTTTATAAAAGGAGTTATATCACTTTTTTACTTAAGATTTAATTGCAGTTCCATTAATCCAAAAACATTAAATACATAACACGTATTGGAGTACAAGTAATAGTCTGATGAAGAACGAAAAATTTGCGTAAATTAAATGAAATAATATATAAATAAAATTTTTCATTTAAAAATTATTGTTTCAGTTTTAATGTTAAACAATAAAAGTATTAAATAATTTTGCTAATTGAGAAGAAGACCACATCTTTCTATCATTGAAGTTTTAAGCGGTGGGAACTTCATCAACAAACTTCCATTTTCCTCAGTGGAACTTTTGAATCTCCAAGTAGAAAACAAGTTAAAGGGCACATATCAATATTAAAAATATAAAAATATCGATACATCATTTCTTTTAAATTGTAACATAATGTTAGCATAATAGTTTTAAAAGTGAATTTAAAATCACATCAGTTTAAAACGTGGTACCATAATATATTTACTTTTTAATCAAAATAAACATTTAAAATCTGAGTAATCCCGTGTTTGCATGATTTTAATTTAATAGTTCTTTGGTTATTTTAAAACTCTGACAAATTTTTTTATTTTTTACCCTGATTTTACATATTTGTAAGCAAATAGCTCTGCAACGAAGAAGAAAATCGAAAAGATGAAACGAACTAAAACCAGAGATGACAAAATTATAGAAATACTGTGTGTGACACACGAAAAAAATCTCAAAAAATCATTAAAACTTTTAAATACTTCCAGACTCACAAAATTATGTTAGATACTAAAATTTATCTCATCAATTAATAAACCATAAGGAGATGGCAATGTATATTTCTCGATTAAAAGTTAATCTTTTCGAAGTCTAATTGCTTTTGTTGCATATACTTTTGCGTGTTTTTTTACTTCTTTAAAATAAATTTCTCCAACTATTTGAAATCTCGTGAGCAATTATTGCTCATAATTTTCTTACGAGACTATAATTAATTTAAATTTTATTTCAAAAATTTGTCTCAAAACATGGAATTTTTTCATGGATGCAGAATTTTTTGAATAAAATTCTCAAATTTCTGACCTTTATAGCAAAACAATGTACTTTAAATATAGATTTTTTTCATTAAATTAATTCAATACTCTCTAATAAATCATTTTTATTTCTGTTAAGAGATTTTCTTTCCGAAAATAGTTACCTCCTTATTTAACCAATATTTTTTTACAACTTAAGGGAAGAGAAAAGTTTTGTTAACTATTAAAGTTAGAAATTATAAAATAACATAATATACTATTGATTATATAAAATTTATGCTTGAAAAATGCTCACAATAACTTTATGTAATGAATAAATAACTGTGTGAATAATTTTATAAAATGTGTTATTATCCATAATTTTGTTTGAGTATTAATGTTACATTAATTGCAAAAACATTAAATACATAACAATATGTAAAAGAGCTTTATAAGTCATTAAGAACCATTTGATTAATTTAGTGCGCCAATGATGTTTCTTATTGAGGCAGTGGTTAGGGTGTTCGTTATCAAAAGGTTGAGTTTCGAATACCGGTCCTATTGAAGATACGTCGTGTTCGCTAATGGTGGCTGGGGCGCGGTAAATATGTCGGATCTTCCCCATGTAAAATGATACCTATGGGGGTGGCAGGCCAAGTCTGGGGTATTCTGCTTGGCCCCTACTTCTAAATTACGAAAACCCATTTCCAGAGCTCACTCCACTGGGTGCCCCACTATGTAAGCCCCTTGAAGCTGTAAAAGTTGGAAAGCCAGGCATCATATAAAAAAATTTCGCTTATTTAATTTAAGCTTTCTCCGTAAATATATTCATGGTAGGAATCTGTTATTAATAATAAAATTATGCCTTATCTTTATAAAACCAGCACATGTTTCACATCGCATGACACGCACACATCTTGCACAATCCCCCCTCTCTCTCTTGTGGGCATTTTAAATAATATTTTGAGATGAGCATGTAAAAGTAATCGTTATTCTTGAACAGATACTAAGAGCATCACAGTATTTTGAAATTGACAGTAATAAAAATGACAGCTCTTTCACATTGATATGAAAGAAAACTGATGTAAAATGTATACTGATGTAAACTGATGTATCTTAAAATCACACTTCATAAATTGTAAAACTTATCCTTATGATATTCTACAAAAATATGAACTCCAGAAGACAAAATGATTGAATTATTTAAAAAGTATTAGCTGATGTATCGGGAATCGGTAATTTTAATAGATGCGCAGAACACGTCAGGTAATACAATTATTCCCTTACTTTGAATGACTAAAAGATCTTTGAAATGAGTTAGTAAAATGTGCGGTATTATTATGGAGGAAAATGAACATTATATTTCATTTTATGACAAAAGCTTTGTTATAATAAAACAGAAATATAATAGCGCTTTAAGTTAATTGCTTGTTAGCCAACTCTTTCATTTTAGTAAAAATTTTCCATCAGTGGTCTAAGATTTCGGAAACTCTATCTCAAGAAAATAATGTCAAAAAACAATTTCCTCAATAATGTCAAATATTATTGGAACAAATTTTCTAAACAACGTTTACTAAAAACAGAAATGATAAAAGTAAAATTTTAGGCATATGACGTCAAGCTCTCTCATTGAATGTTCCCAAAGATTGTGAGCTGCCCATTCGATTACGTGGCAGCATGTGAATAGCTATGCAATTTCTCGTGTGCATTAGACCAATGATTTTCACTGGGTGGGGTTTCAGAAATGTATATAAAGGGCATTCTTCGTCATTTGCTTCATTATATCTGCTCGCCTGCTTGACTCCATACTTAGCTTCCTTAGGAGATTTCAGACTAGACAATCCAGATCATTTCATTGTCAAACTTTGGCTTCGAGAATAAGTAAGTCTTATATATTTCAAGATATAATTACTACGCAGTTTCAATCATTACGTTTGTGTTGTTCGATATCAATTTCTGTAATAATTAAATAGTTAGTTAAAATCATTTCATTTCTAATAGTAAGATACTTTAATTCATAACCTGTTAAATAATTTTAATTTCATTATTAAAAAAAACATAAAAAGTAAAAAAAATAGATTTATATCTGTCAGTTAGTTCTTTTATATCAGTCTATTTAATTTACCGTATATATTTTATTAGTAATCCAAAATATCTCAAATCTTCTTTTCAAAAAGATCTTATGAGGAACATTTCTTCGAAATTTTGCTAAATTCCTGAAGCAAATTTTCAAGATGATATCTCTTTAAAGCTCTATTAAAATTAATGATAAAATGAAAATCAATAATCTTTCACGCATATGACGTCAATGGACATTCTTGTCCTTTCATTGGACATTACCAATCTCAACTTGTGATTGGCTCACACTAATGCGCAAGTGCAAAATTTGACCAATAATCTTGTATGCGTAGGTGCACAGAATTGTATTTAAGCCAAATTTCCAACCATTTACTTCATTATAATCTGAATCTCGAATTATAATCTGAGCTCTTGGCTTCAAAAATAGGGAAATCATCTCTGTCTCATAGTAAGTAAAACTCTTATACTTTGTGTTTCACTCTTTTTATAAAATGCCTTTCTGCAAATATGACAATTTGTTTTTAGACTATTCGAATATATATATATATATATATTATTAACTTCTTGTTGAATTTTAATCCTTACATATATTTCTAATTACCTTTATAATTCAAGCTACAACTATCATTTTAACTCCAACTGTAAGGCATTTTAATTCCAAATGAATACATTTATTTTTGGTAATTGTTCGATAATAAAGGGAAATACCATGAAGAAATATATTTTGGTTGAAAAAAAACAATACATTTACTGAATTAAATTAAAAATACTGGAAACGACTGTTCATAAACTTTGCAACTTCTAAATAATTACATTTTCTGAAATTATGAGATGCTAAAGCTTAAAAGTATGAGCTGAATGAGATTGAAGCCATGAGTCATAATTAGACAGATCACTAAAGTGAATTAGTCAAATCTTTTTTCACTTTAATTACGTTTCTTCTCTTATTTGCGCCCTATTTGGCACTGCAGCTGCTGATCTATTTAGAAAGAGATCTCTTTTATTTTCCAATGCTATGGGTGATTTATTTAATAATATCTTTCATTTAATTGGATTCATATTAGTCAAGTGTCTACTTATAATTCTTATTCAAAATATTTTGTTTTTAATATTTTATGAACGTATGCATTAAGAACTTATTATACGTGAAAAATGAATTTTCATATTTTACAGATAGAAATTATCCTGTTAAACTTAAGCAATTATGCGTTGTTTTATTAATAAGTGGAAATGTATTTTAAAGCCTAAATTAAAACATTTTTATAAATAACACATTGCGTGCAAAATTCAAACAAATTGTAAATTTACTTGTGTCCCAAAGTTTATCAGTATTAGATCCACAATGCATGGTCTTCCTAGTCACTTAGGAAAAATAATATTATAATTTTTCAATCTAATTTGCTCACCCCCGAATTATTGTTTACCTTTTTTTAGCTCATATGATCATATGATGAACTGAGGTTTTTTTGGTTGATCACTCATCTTGCCAGTCATTTGATTTTATATATTTACAAATTTATTTTATTGAAAAGTGTTTATACATTTTAATTTTTAAGTAATGGAGAAATAAAAAATTTAATCTTATTATTTTTGTAATGAGTTTTTCTTTATTTCTTATAATTAAAGGTCATATTTATAAAAAATTTCACATTTATATATATATATATTAAGAATCTTAAATTTTAAAATATTTCTGGAGCAGAAGTTTTACATTTTAGACGGATTTTTTTAGAAGAGTTTTAGTAAACGGAAAGAAGTAATTAAAGTATGCATGCTATTGAGGAAACATCAAAAAAATTAGATGCCATAACGCAACCTATAATCATGCTCGTTTGATAATTGATATTACTAGTTCTTAATTCTAGTTCTAAAGCAAATATGACTAAACTTCAAAACATGATTTCTTTCTATTTTAATTATTACTATTAAGCACTCACATCAAAAAAGGGTGGGAGAATGTTGCCTAATAACTTTATATCTTCCTTTCCAAAGTTTACTTGTGATTTTATTGTCAATAGTACGTTAAAAATACCATGTAAATCATTTGTGCTTTTTTTTTTTCAAATAGTTACACGAGTAAATGAAAAGAATGTGAAAAAATTGGGTTTCCAATTTACTTTCTAAATAATATTTTTAATCTATGTAAATTTTTATCAGTCATTTTAAAAAATTCAATTGTATTATAAAAAATTACAATTTTCCAAATTCAGTTTCATTAATGAGTTGTGTATTACGTCATTCATTAATCAGTATTTTCTTCTACTTTGTTGTTAATAATTTTCAATTCATTGCAGATTTCCTTTTATAATAACTTCATTATTTCATTCTTTGAATTTGCCCAGAAGTAAGTTAATAATTTTAAAGTCTAGAGACACTTATTATTTCTTGAGAAAATGCAAGAAGTTATTTTTATTCAATGTGAATATAAATTTAACCATATAAGTGATAAGATTAAAATGCTGTTCGTTGAAAGGTAAGTTATATAGTGTGAAATAATTGATATTATAACAAAGGTAAGTCTCATTTTCAGCAAAAGAATATCTTCTTAATCATTAGTCTTGCAGATGCAGATAATAAAGTAGGGTGTTACAATTACAAGTCAAATCTATATACGTCACCACAATCATACGTAATCAGCGCCCATAAAGTGCAGTCAAAATTACGATAATGATAATAATACGTTTTATGCATCAAACGATCTCAACTCATAAGTAATCGCTCAAAATATAAAAAAGATTATATTTTGAGTAAAGTACATTAATTATACCAAAAGCTTAACTTATAACCTAATGTACTTTACTCAAAATATGATCTTTTTATGCTGTTCTTCAAACCTGTCTCTTTGAATTAATAAACATTCCTTAATAGATTGGTAGATTGGCTTATTCAATTTCGAGAAAGTTCACTCTATTCGAAAAAAATCATGATCGTGCTTTTAAAAGAACGGGAGAAAACATGGCAAAATATATTTCCCTCTTGCACTGACTTTTCAAATCGATTTTCCCCTTTTGATCCAGTTTACTTAACTTTAACACCTATTTAGCTCTAAAAAGTTGATTTCTTTTCACAATTTATTAAAAGATAAAGTCTTAATTACATTTTTATTTATCCTTTACCAGGATTTTTTTTTAATATTTTATATTACATTTGCATATACTTCTCAGAGGAGTTCTTATAAAAATGTGAAATATTCACTCTCACATTCTCATTGTAAAAAACTTTAAGGATTATTTAATATATAAAGTAGGGTTAGTTAAATTTATTTAGCGTTCCAAGTATTCTTTATTAGTATTTCAAGAGACGCGATTTTGAAATCCATTAAGTTGGCTTTTCGAAATGCATCAACTACAACAAACTCCAACAACGGTAAGTAAGAGTTTATAAAGTACAGCAGGTAAGTCACATTTTACTTGATTATAAGAGGTACTTCAAAAAGTATAAAATATAATTAATTTATTATGCTGCGTGATTTAAACGTAAGAATTTTATATAAAAATATAGTTGTGTAGAAGCTAAGAAAAACATTCTAAAGATTTTAAGCTATTTTCACAAAAGGCGGTATTTGGAAAAATGATATCTTCACCTACCATAAGAACTAAAACGATGAACACAACAGACTTTCCACTTATTAGATATATGTCTATTGTTATAAACATGTAAAAAAGACCCTAAAGTGTTTTTATGGATTGAGTTAAGATGATACCTCTAACTCAGTAGAGTTCGAACTGTACTTAAATTCGGTGTGATTACGAAGCAAGTTTTTAATCTTCCATTTAAATTAGTCTTGTAAAAGAGAGATTATTTTTGTTTATATTTAGAGGGACTGTGTGTGAAAGTGTAACGCAACATCCCGCAAACAAAATCAAATATTGATTATCTAATTGATGTGTTTGCAACCATTAACTTCAAGCCATATATCTCTTTTTGTAAAAATTTGGAAACACCTAATACAGTTCTAATAAGAAGATATAAGAGTTGAAAAGGTTTAACTGAACGTTTCTACTCTCAGAAGTCATTAAATTTGTCTGGTGTCTAAAATTTTATTGCACCAATAAAAATTTATTGCCATTATAATAAACTTGCAGGAGCAAGACTAAAGGTATATAATTTTTTTGACATAGTTCGTAAGAAACATTCCTTTTTATTGACTGGATGTATATGTTTCTAGATTAAATATAAATTATTTACACATTAAAAATAATATTTACAAAAGAAGACTGATGATTTGGTGATAATTACTCACACAAGGGTTAAGATTTGCAAGGAGATGAAGTAGATTTTAATAAGTATTAATAAACAAGTATATGTATCATTTTAGTTGAGCAACTATTTTAAATTCCAGGGCATCATTTGTCGGCTGTTAGACGAGAAAAATAATGCAGATTATACTGTGCTGTGGCGCCATCTTTTGGCATTTCCACAACAGTAGATTCTTAGCCATGTAGACATTAGGTCAGCACACGATGCCATCTATCGACTCCTACAGTCATATCGAGGAAAAATAATGCAGATTATTTTCTGCTGTGGCGCCATCTCTTAGTATTTATCACAACAATAGACTACTAATCAGGTAAATATTAGACGAACAACTGACGCCATCTGTCGACTACTACAGTCTTATCGTGGTAAAATAATGCAGATTATTTTACGCTGGGGTGCTATATTTTTGCACAATTTTCAATCACAACGGTAGATTCTCAAACATGTAGAAATTACGTCGACATGTGGCTTCATCTATCGAATTTTATTAAAGTGAACAATATAAATAAATAATGTAAATAAAAGAATAAGCAAGAACGATAATGTTCACGTAAATAACTTTAAGATATTTAAATGACTAAAGGAGCAAACTGAAATTAAATTATTTGATTTTAATTTTAAAACCGACTTGAATTTATAAAAGTTTCAGAAGTCACATTGATTGTAATATGATATATATTTCGTCCTTCAGTATTATCAATACTTTAAAGATTGTCATAGAATATGAATGCTAGATGATTAATAAATTGAGTAATGGTAAGCGAACCGAGGTTTTTTCTAACATAGTTATAGCTATGTGTAATAAAGAGAGGAGAGATAGCTTACTTTTTTAGAGTAGACATAGAATCCTGTGTGGCGCTGCTGTATGGGTGTTTCTATCTTAATGCTGTCATCTCTCTGTTAATTAGGTCATAGATTAGGTCATAGATTCATCTCGCATGACATCATTTGTCATTATATATCAGCAATGGTTAATTGATGAAATGACTTATTTTGATTGATATATCCAGATAATTGTTATATGATATATCCATCAAATATTTATCAATTCTTAGTGGATTAGATTTAGCTTTACTACTTTTAGAACTTTAAACCATTTCTTTTATGTCTAGTGTTTATCATCTTTATGACAAATTCTCTCTCACACACACACGTTCGGATGAAAGCCAATAAAAGAGATATATTTATAATGCTATAATATTAGAACATGTTTCAGTACGAAAACAGGTGATTCGACAAATCTGTGAGTTTAATTACTGAAGTTATAAATTAAATAGTCTTTCATGACAAATGAAATTAAATTTATTAAAGCAGTTAAACAAATTTTCATTAATCTCAGCATCTTTTTATATGATGTTTAAACAACCATTTTCGAAATTAAAAAAAGTTTTTGTGAATATGTATTTTACTTAAGATAACTGAGGCGTATGAAATAAAATGTAATGCAATATAAACAGAATGTTTCCTCTTATTTGTTCGTCATCTTTTTCGACATTGTGTAAACCAAAGAAATCCTTTTTCGTTAATTACTGTAATGATCTCGTTTAGAACATTCTACACAAGTACTTTAAGTGAGCCTCATTTTAGTAGTTTGAGTGAGAGTAAATATCCATTATGTGCTTTTATTGCGATCTCCCGTATTAGGTAAGGGGTGGTGCGACAAATCGAAAAAAATCCCTTTGACGATCGCATCATGCTCCTGAACCAGGTTTATACACCTTCCCTCTTATACAGCGAATGAATTCTTCGGGGAATCCTCCTTACGCGTTAAAACTGCGTAGGGGATTTCCTCGAACCAAAAAGAATCAGCGCTTCCAATATTCACTCCCGGTTTTTACCGATTGGTTTATTGTGTTTAATGACTAATATTCATTAAAAGTGAAAACAAAATGATAATATGGAAAGATAAGCAAGTATATCACGTAATTGGGCTGACGGAAGCGTGGAAAAGGTTATTTGGTAAAGTATTTGGTGTTAAGACATCATCCACAGGAAAACGTTAAGACCATATATGTTTCACAAACACAATATTCATGTAGAATTTTTAAAAATCAAAAATTTTAAGTAGAATAAATAATATTTTACAGCTGTATTCAACTAAAAACAAGGTGTTCAGTAAATATACCAGACAAGTGCCTCAAAATTTATTTTAAAAATAAATCAATATTATACATATATAAATCAAAATATATATTAAATAATTATGAAATTCATTTAAGAATTTGTTTGTTTTGAAAAATAATGATGTAAACAGATTTTAGTGTATTGTGTGGTAGTCAGCCTTTTATAAAATATTATTAATTATTATAATGTCTAATTTATTCCCATATTTGAGACTTTAATTTAACGTTATCTCATTGATATTATGCGAACTACATGAATCCTTCGTAAGAGTAAACTTTTCTTCTAAACAAATCTATTGGAAAAGGTTCCAAATGAACCATTTTACTAGTTCAGTCATCCAAATAAATAACTTTAAATTTACTGAACAGTTTTATAAAGAAAAATTAACAGGTATATTGATTTTAACAATCTATCGAGCCTGATTTGAAGTTCCCCTTTACTTCTATTGATTAGTATTTGTAGAATTTACTTTATATGTTAATAATATAAAGCCATTGTATCCGCTGCTTAGTAAAATTACCACCACTGTTATATTTTTTGATTTTATTATTCGTTTGAATATAATAAACAATTGTCTATCTAAATGTGTCAGTAGTGGAAAAATGAGAGTTCAGCCCCACTTTTCGATGAGAGTTCAACCCCACTTTTTGATGAGAGTTCAGCCCCAATTTCCGATGAGAGTTCAACCCCATTTTTGAGTTGAATCATAAATTTTTCGAGGAAGATTACACTTATCATTCATTCCACTTAGCAAATACACCTCAAATATTAGAATATCAATAAATCATTAACTTAATTAAAATTGTTTGACAACCTCACTTCCGGATGAGAGTTCTACTCCCACTTTTTTATAATGACAATCCAACCTCACTTATGAAATGTGAGATTGGTTATTTTTAGGAAGAGGAAAATAAATTTGCTAGTGCTACCATCTATATGCGTTAAAAAAATAATTTACAAATTATGTTTTAATTTTAAAATGAATTTCTTATATTTGAACCAACAAACTCTAAAAGTATTGATGGTTCTTGGTTTAAGCTCACTTACGCTAACCACTCAACCATCAATACCTACTTAATTTGAATAAAAAATTCTTTAATGTGTTTCATTCTATGTTTTTTTTTCACATTTGAGTTTCAATAAATTTCTTAATTACATTTTGAAGTTGTTTAAGTAATTATTAAAAATAAATATTTCAATTCTCTCTTGCTCTCAAAGGCTTCTGATAATAGTTATTTCAAAAACATATTTTAAATTATTTATTAAAGAATATAATAAAGAAAAAAACATTCTTTTTATGAATCATATTTTGGATATTACATTTTAAATAAATGGATTTAACAATTAAAGAAAGAAAATAAGTGAAGAAATCAATGAAGTCAAGAACGAAACAAAAATATAATGATATAATATTTTTTATTTAAACAATATAAAGAACAATAAGTTTACAATTTTCA
Source organism: Latrodectus geometricus (assembly GCA_026290005.1). NCBI lineage: Eukaryota > Metazoa > Arthropoda > Arachnida > Araneae > Theridiidae > Latrodectus > Latrodectus geometricus. The sequence goes on along the minus strand of JAPDSC010007783.1, from coordinate 217,615 downwards.
AAAAAATAAACAAACAAATGTTTTAAAAAAATTTATAATGGTAATACATGAAAGAATCCAAAATGATTGTAGATACAGTCTTTTACATCACAAATAAATAAACCATGATTACAATCCATTCATTCTGATATTATAAATGTTGCGATACAATTTAAAAAGAGTCAATTTTATAATGACCATGAGCTAGGGTGGAAAAGCCATCATTTAATATGTATCTTTTATCATCCAGAGGGCAGAGAGCTAATTTGTTGACTGTTACTGTATATAAATCATGATTTTTCGAAACAATTGTCTTCATTTTCCCCCTAACTTGTTGGTTATCAAAAAGACATTTTTTATAATTTTCATGCTTTAAGACTTTTTCTCTAACACTTTTAGAAACTCCCTTTGCGGTCTTCTTTTCCCCATTCTCACTTAACAAGGAATACATTTTGGAACGTAAACCAATAAACTCTTGTACTATGATCCCATTTAATTCATCTTTCATTTTCCCTAATACTTTTTTATTTTTATCGCTGTATAAGAAATGAGTTTTGGGGTAGTCAGATGTATCATAAAGGTCCAGATGATCGGCCATGTCGAGATAGATATTTTCCGTTTGTATGTTATAACAAAGTGAATCTGTGTCGGTGAATAGTAATTTAGCTCTTTCCCCATATTTATTTTTTATATGTCCATAGTGAAATTCGTACATAAAAATTTTGCTTATATCTAAAACCGAGAAACCTGTATATAGAGGGCGATTAAGGGTGAGAGAGGTAACATGACGGGTTACAATGGTTAAATCATTATTTATAATTTTGAAAGCATGAAAAGAAGGTGAAGCTATTAATTTAAGCGCCCTTTTTTTATCCGTCACTAAATCTATATTTACACGATTTCTTAAGTTTTCCATGGTTTTTCCGAAAACGCTATTGTTCATTAATTTCCAGAAATCCTTATCAAATGAATTTGTAGCTTTTTTACGCATGGAAGTATTAAAGTCAATAAATTTACGAAGCCAGGGCTCCTGTTTAAAGCATAAAACTTTATGAATTTTTTTCAAATTCAAACCTAATTTCAAATACAATTTTAAATTTCGATAATGAATTACGTATCTAGTTTTGTTTTGTAAATTAGGTATTAGTTTTGATACACTCGGTATATTTTTTAGTTTTAAATTATTGGCCACATTTTTAGAGTATGGAGAAAGCATTTCAAAATTCACTTTTAATCTTTCCGGTGCCACTGGTAGATCGTTATGCAGATCATGGAGTGATGGGGGGTATTCTAAATCTACTTCAAGAATCATACCCTCCTCCGCTTCATCATCCCATGATAGTATATCTTCCACGCTTAGTTCTACATTTTCAGACCAATGAAAGTTTTTTACAGGTAAATAAGAGTTCATAGCATGTCCGTACAGATTATTCATATCTAAATATATGATATGTGAGGTGGGAATATTAGGATCATGCTTACCTGTGAGTACACTGTTAGCCTGAGCATAGCGATTGGATATCATAGAGACTCCTCCTCTTATACCCTTTTCAATAAACAAGTGCATAGTTGGATCTGTAATAAGTTCCAATTCGACTTTTGTCATCCTCAGACATGATTGCCAAGCGATACCAGGAGAAGTATACAAATGTGTAGGGTCTATTTTATAATGTGATAAGCATAATTTCCTAAATTTTTCGAACACATCTGCGAGGAGAAGAGTGTCAGTCATAACGTAAAGATCATGGTATTCTCTTAACGTCTGCATTTTAAATGACTTGAAAACAGCGCACGCATGATTATAGTCTGATTCGCTAATTTCTTCATTGTTTAAAGTATTAAAAAAACTTTCCCGAGGTGGTAATTTAGTCTCATTAAATTTTTCCATATTATCAAAATACTCGTAAGGATAAACACCCTTCCTTCGCAAAAGTGGTACTAGCTCTTGCTTTATTTGTGAAGATAGTACATGAAATTCATTTTCGTCTAAATTACTAATAAGCTTATCGAGAGATGCAGGGAGGAACTGTAGCGAATCTAAAAATTGGAGATTTCCAATCGAAAATGTTATAAATTTCTCCGCATTACTAGCTATGCAAGATATTTTTTTATTTTTTACTTTACTTAAAACTTTTATGATATGATGACTATCATAGCCCTTCAAATTATGGAAAATTACAGGAATTTTTGTAACTAATTTATAATTTAAGTTACATTTAGAATGTAAGGCGTTTCGATAATCGGATGTAATATGACAATGGTCTCGCACTCTATCTTCATTCAGGGGTTCCTCACACACAAAGCATTTGTCTGCATTCAAAAAAGCTTCATTATCATTCACGGTAAAATTCATAGGTTTGTTGATGGATAATAGATCTTTAATTAATTTTTCCTCGCTCAATAAATTTTCGATGAATATTTCAGCCGCATTTTCTCCATGATAAACTACTGGAGACTTGACACACTTCCCTTCATTATCTATGATAACATATGAAAATCCACATGGGATGTGTTGAGCATTTAATTCACTGTGAGTTCCTAAATTAGATTCCTTTTTAACTAAAATACTTTCGAAATCTGCATAAACAACGAAAGGGATTTTATGCATTATGTGCACGGAATTAAATTTTAATATCCGATCATTTTCAGGTGGCATTTTAACTTTTTGAATTTTATAGTTTTTACAATACTCTACATGATCGTTTAATAAAGTAGTTGTTGTGAATCTATGCAGGCAAAAATTGCAGTAAAAGAATTGTCCATTGTGACAAGTCAAATATGCTAACAATCTACTCATACTTTTAATGAGACAGAAATGCGAGGTTTCTCCTTTAGATATAAGCAAAAGATTAATATGATGGACTCCGGTTCTGTTAGTGGAAATATGTAGAGGGAAAATATCTCCCTTTTCATGGCCAAAAACATTAATTGATAAATTATTCATCTGTTCAAATTTTGATACCTGATTCAATTTCATGGGAAAAGTTATACCTCTCACGTTAATTTCATTTATATAATTTACATATTTACAAGTTCTATTCGCATGCTTATTATCATTACACGGATGAAGACTAGCCAAAACAGACCAAAGAAAACATTTCTCATCAGCAGTATTTTTTATATTTAACACTGCTCGTCTTTTAAGAATTTCCTGTGGGAGAGGGATATAAGATGAACCGCTTAAGGGAATATATTTAGCAACATTAATTTCCAAAAAATTAATCTCATCTAAAACCCATCCGCTACCTCTATCTATAAACTCATCAAATGATGAGATAATTTTTGAGAAAGCATTTTTAATTGATTCATTTAAAGTATCTGAATTAACAGTAGTATAATTACAACTTCTAAAGTATGAAGTGGCAAGTTCGGGTTCACCATCTTGTCCCAGTCGAGAAAATAAAGCATTGATGCACAGGTACCATTTAATGGGACTTTTAGAAATACTATCAGTTAAAACATTTGTGATTTCTAGTTTTACGTCTTCAAGGAAAAGTAATAAATCTTTACTCTTACTGCTATGCACTTTTACTATTTGAAATCCATCTAATGACTGTCTCACTTCAGATTTCTTCTCCTGTATACCACCTTTCTGATTAGAACTTCTGTAAATAAAATAGAGAAAAGATATAAGAAATATGATACACAATTTGTAAAATTATTTGCGAGATACCCCCCCCCCCAAAAAAAAAAAAAAACAAACACTGCTACTCTCATTAGATTGCTTTCTGTCTAATTATATGTTGATATACTTTACTATATCTTGCTTGCAAAAGACAGTACACTTTTTTTAAGATTAATTTTTTGATTTTTTTTACAATTTATACATACAATTAGTTACTTAAAATTATATTTTGTTTTTTACATACATAATGATATTATTCATATATATTTAGTGCTATTTATAAATTTACATTTGAAACTAAGAAATTCATTTATTATTATTTTTTTTTCCTGTATGTTTACTATTATAAATTTCAGATTATAGGAATATCAGATTACAGGAAATCTTTATCTCAATAGTTTAAAGTTCTCATTTTGAGAGTATAAACACATAAAATATAGATAGGAGTAAAAAATCATAACGCAGATAAACTGCATTTCTCTTCCATGTTAATTTACATTAAAATTAAAAAAATATAACTGTAAATTATTATGCTAACAGAATGAATATGAATTAACACAATTAAAGTGGGAACACAGGAGAGTTTATTTATTATATTTCTAGAGTTTATGTTACTATTTTTATAAGTCATGAATATACATATATATATTTATTTATTTACTTATATATTAGGAATACAATGTAATGAAATATTTAATCTGATGAAAATAGTAACATACTCTTATAAAATTAATAATTCAATTTGATTATTTTTTTCCCCTTTTAAAAAATAATAAAGAGTATATGATACAACGAAATGAGTATTTTCAGTTATTGAATAAATAGATTAACGAAATCATTACATTCTTACAAAACAAAAAGACATAAAAAATACTATATTACATGATTTAAAAGAAAAAAATATTTATATTTGTATATATTTATATTTGTTTACTTACTTACGAAAAGTCTCCGCTGGTTCCTGGGATACTGTTGTCCTGTTGTCGTTTTCCTGAAGGGAGTATCTCCTCTTCATCACTGGTCCACTCACCAAATTCCATGTTTTGGATATCAGCTAATTCATCGGCAGCATATGACTCATTTTCACTTGATAGCTTACGTTTCTTGCCACGAGTACTGGAAGAAACTGGTGATGATTGTTGATTAAGAGCAATTAATAGCTCCTGAAATAAAATACATAACGTTAATTTCATAAGTTGGTATAATAGTAATAGATTTAAACATTCAGAAACTATATATTCATTGAAAGAAATCATGGTATCATATCACTTTTTAGATCAATCAATTACAAGCAGAATATTTTTTTAAATTCAAACTCTTTTGATTTTTTTAGTGTTTCATGAATTATTACATATTATCAAAATTAATCATAATTATTAAAATTAATTATTTATATTGCCAAAAGTAATCATAAGAAATTAATAAAAAAATTTGTAATATAACTACAATTTCAGCACTTAAACTTTACTTAATTATTTAAAAAATATTGTAAATAAGTGAGAAAATGGACTACTTACTTCAGGAATATTTCTTATAACTTCGTCAGCCTCTTCGTCGGACATGGAAAAATCCATAGTTGTTTGTTGTTGGATCTTAGAGAACTGACATCGATCTCAACTCGTGCAGCCTATTTATACTATCAATATGAAACTAAATGGAAAATGTGAGATAAGTAAATGTATTTCTAAAACTTTTAACGCACTCACGTGATAAGCAAAAGGGGAGCTAATCAGTTTGTTGCAGTTATTTGCGAATATCTAAATCTATCCATTAGTTGTTTTGCTGTGGAACACAAAAATAGACAGAAATCGCTTGAAAATATTTTTACATCTCGACTTTATTTATTTTTTTTTTATCAAATGCTTTGAAATAATTTGGAAGGTAGCTTGCAAACACAATCTAAGGAAATGCTTAGACTCCTGCAATCCTTTCTTATCAATTGTTTACCACGTTTTATTTACTACTTTCTCTGAGAATTCAGTCTGCAATGCAGTTTCGTTCATTATTTGAAATGCTGATACTATACTTATTTTTCTTTGACCATTATATTTTAAATCGAATGTATCATTGCAAATAGTGAAAGACATGTTTTCTGATATTATTATTCCATCACCTGAACATATATCTACGATATCGTGTTTGTTTAAAATATTTATAGTGAAAAGTATGACATTTATCAAAACGAAGAAACATAAAGGAATGACTCGACTGTCTAACGCCATAATGAATTCTGTTCGACAACTGCACTGTTGTATTCATTTATAGGATTTTTTTTTCTTTATCAATTTTAA
>JAPDSC010007783.1:193537-206720 GCA_026290005.1 Latrodectus geometricus | reverse complement strand
GAACTCTCATCGAAAAGTGGGGCTGAACTCTCATTTTTCCACTACTTTTGTCGCTAAAGAAAATATCCCTTTTAATAACAAAAATCTAGGCATTCTATTTAAAATTTCGATTTTATATCAGAATAATTTCCTTATTTTCTCACACTTCAAAGTGTTCAACTAAATTCAGAATACTCTTAAAATATTGTGGCATTTTCAATCAGGTTGTGCTTGTTACTATGCAGCTTTCACTTTATGAATTATCTTTCAGTTCTACAGTTCATTGACATCTTTCATAATTTTACTAACATCTAAAAACTGGGCATTTTTATACGAATTGTTGTGTGTATTCGCATGCATTCTTAAATAATTCACATTTCTTTGAAAGTAATTAAATTATCAATAAGTATGTGGCAGCATATTTTTAAAATAAAGAATAAAAAGCTTCTTTTCTGGCTGCTCTACATCCAGATAACTTCTTGTTCTGCTGTCAAAACACTTAAATTTTGAAACACATTCTTGTTATTTTGTTTGGCATTTATGCTTATACATTCATTATATTAGAAAAAGAATTATTAAAATTAAAAATTTAAAAATTAATGAGTGAACGTGGGTGTTTTTTGTTGAAAAACATGAGAACTTCTTAAAATTTGTAATTTTAAAGTTGCTGGAAGTATGGTGGAAAAACGTGTAATAGGATTTAACAAATATATACCAAAATTTAAGTATATACTCCATTTCAATTTACCTTTAAAATTGACACTCGTGTTTCAGAATAACAGAATACTTTAAATATCTATTGTCAGTAACTTATAAAAATACGTCTCATTCTTTATTAATATCATATCATAAGTATTCTCATATATTTATGAAAATAAATTTTATTTTGTTGTGCCTGCCTTATAAGTTTAAATTAGTCTGGTGTTCTTGATTTTAGTTAATCTGATCATCCCTGGTATATCATATAAGCTTTAAAGCTAATAAAATTTTTCATGTACTAAGTACAGAGGTATTTTCAATTGATGAGATCTATTTTCTCTTCTACTGAAAGACTGATTGGAACGAATAATGAAATCTTAATGAAACTAATTCAAACTCTGTATTTTCTTGTGATAAACTGTAAAATGACGAATACGTTACTAGCAAATTTTTTTTTACTGATTATAATAGGTAAAAAGTAACTCCGTCACATTACTGATGAGTAATACTGCTTCAAATCTCTGCTTTTTACTGAGACTCAAAATTAGATGATTATTTAAAACGTAAATGAGTTTATTAAATCCTTTATCACACATAATGATAAAGGATTCAATAAACTCATGAGGAAAACTTGACCAGTTTTTCACGCACTCTTAAACTTTTCACATTTTATTTTTATTTATTTATACATTGCCTTATTAAAGACTTTCAGCTTAACTGTACGAAGGATACAATAAGCACCATTCATTGCCATATGATAAGTTTTCAATCACAGAAAAATTAACAGAGCTCTACAAACAATCGCTCAAAATTGGTAAAATAATTATTTAATTCAATGATTGCTTATTTAATAGAATAATAACAATACACTGAAACTAATTTAAGCAATTTATATAAATGTATAACATTCTTAATTCAAAGTTAAGTACATTGTTTTCAAGCAGATAACACAAAACAGGGATTAGTGAATTTTTTTTTTAATTTTCTTAATATCATAATCTTCTAATAATAAATATAAAATTTTGTATACACGTTATCAAGAGAATAAAGACAAATGTGATACGAAATATATATAATGCATGGATTACATTTTCTCATGAAGTCTTAACCTATTTTCGTCATAGATTTTTATAATTGAATCTAAACAATGGTAACTTACATAACATTTTTTACTTGTTATATTTTTACTTTAAAATAAAAGTACCTTTAGATAAATACAAAATTCATACAAATAAATTATATGATCACATTATAGATTGTATTGTTTGCTTAATTTCATTGAGATAAACTTTTACCTTCGTTATTTAAAATTATTATCTATTGTCAATCATGTACTTAAAGATATTTAATACCTATATTATAATATTGAAAATTTTCTCATTATTATCTTTTGAATACAAGATAGACTCAACAAAGTGAAAACTGGGGCAGAAAATAAAAATATCAAATTATTTTCATTTAATACAGTGAAACCAATTTAGGATGAACAGAGTGAATTATGAAAAAAATATTGCTTATGACTTTTAATGAAGTTTAAGGAACCTAATAAAATAAAATTATATTTAATGATCATTTTTAGATGATACCATTAAGATGCTCTAGGTCAGAAAAACTCAATAAGATATAAAACCCTTCCTTTTATAAATTTAAATTTTATTTCATTTCTTTTTAAATAAATTTATATAATGATATTTAAGAGGGTATATACAGAACATTAATAAACAAATAACCTCTTTGAAGTTGCAATTCTTCTTATATTAGTAAATGTAATGAAAAGGAAAAATTTTTTTAGGGAAACAATTTTTAACATACAAAAACAGTTAATAATTGGATCAAATAATTGAAACATAATAGTTTTAATGATCCTATTTATATCCATAATTTAAAGATAGGCTTATATATATTATGCAATCGTGGAAAGAATATATACAGACGTGTTTTAATACTTCAAAATAATTATATGTATTTCTCTTCAATGAAGGTATTAAGTAATTATTTACGAGTTATCTTTTAAAATAAATCTGATAAAATGATGAATGAATACATGCATGAAAAGAATATTCCTTAAAAGTTCTTAAGCAATTTCAATGAAGAATTCAAACCAAATTATGGTGCAAATCGAAGACATAGTTGATAATGAAATTATATTCAGTATATATTTTAAATATGTTGCATGTAATCACGAGTACATACTTGACAAATGTATACGGGATGCTAATTGCAACAAAGTCCTACAGAAGCAAAACAAATTTTAATAAATGGACCAATAATTTTGTGAAGAGATTCGGGCTTGACTTTCAGATGGAAATCTAATGCACCAGAATACAGAACGCAGCAAGATTAACTTTTGAACATTTAAAGTACTATTTAATTATATATTACGCAGTTACTCGTGAACCTTAACTTTGTAGTATTTTAATAATTGAAGTTTTCTTTTTGCACCCATATACATTAAGTTACTCACAAGGCAGTTCAATCCATTAGATTTCTCACGATGGTGTATGTTTTAATTTTAACAAACATGCTCTTGGATTGAAATTTAAAATATTATGTACAATTTAGCTTTGACGTGTTAAATTAGCCTCTAAAAGTCAATTTTAAATTTTAGAACATACATAAAACCTGATAATTTGGTTCTCTCATATATATATATATATATATAACTGCAACTCTCTATTTAAGGGCTATTTTTTCTTGCTTTCTACATCAGAACTTCAATATCACTAGTAATGAAAAGGATGGATGTAAGCTTAAATTCTCCTTTTGTTTTTGTGAGTTGTGTTCCCTCAGATAGTTTTAAAATTCGCTTATTCCTCGATACAAAATCTTAATTTTTAAAACAAATAATAATAAGATATTGAAAAGTCACTAGAAAAACATTTGTATCTGTTTAATTAAATTAATCAAATTTTCTTCCATCTTCTTAACTAGAATTTTTTTTTTACCTCAAACTTTATATCTGTTTCGTGTTAAGGGGTCTAATGTTAAATTTTCCGTATTTTAATCAGAACTGTTGGTTTAAAGACAATATTCTGTTTTTTTTTTCTCAATTGTTGCAACTTGTAGGAAATTGATTATTTGTTATCATGAATATCATTTGGAAATTTATTATTTTAATTAGTTTACATAAAATCTTAATGCTTATTTCATTTTTTAAGATTGTGGATATATATTTTTATAGATTTTAAACTCACTTTTATATTTTCTTTATTAGGCCTAATCAAGAACATTGTTAACGAACATCAGAAGTGTAAATTAGCTACCATAAAATTACCAACCAAAAGAAATATAAAGTCTTGATGGATACGGACAGTAAGTGTGATTTATTTATTTCAAAACACTCTTATGTTTGAAAATATCACTTTTCATTTAATATATTGTTTATTTTGGTACTTTAAAAAATTTAATAGTGTTAAAAATCTCTAATCAAGATTTGTCATGACGATTCCGATTTGTCATTTAATCACATATGTCCAAACATTAATCGTAAAAACAAGCGATGTAAGATGTGGAGAGCACTTGATCATTATGTTTTCAGAAATTATACAATTTCGAAAATTTATAAACTCTTTTAATTAGTAACATGTGTAATATTTTCAATCAGTTCTCTGCTTTCAGGTCATATTTGGCAGTTTCCTCTTATTTATTTCTCTAATAATTATATTACCAATGTTGTTCACTATCTTCTTCGAGGTCTATCAGACTGCCAATACCATTAAGCACGAAATTTGCTCACATAGATTAGTCATGCTATTTTTAGTCAGACTCTTCACACGCTTTGGTGTCTTTGAATCTGTCTCATTTAGGTACACTAATAATTAATTAAAATCTAGGCAATCAGAGAATCTTTTGCTCAATCAGAGCATCCCAATAAATTTGATTTCTCAGAAATAAACTTAGGTAATAATTCTCTTTCCCCTAATACTTTTCGATAGGCATCACTAATATTTTAAATTAAAATGTAAATATCATAGCATAGTTATATGATCTGGAGCAGTTAATTCAATTATTTACCTATTTGTATAGTGTGATTTTTTGTAGCTTGCTATGCCTAGTATTTACTTGCATTCAATTGCACTTTTAAAATGAGAATTATTTGGAATATTTATTCCTTTTTAGACAGAAAATCCTTTAACAAGTCTTTAACTATGTAGAGAAATAATGAAATTTTAAGCAGGTATTAAAAAAAGTGAAGAATTTTTCAACAGGCATGGGTGACTAATTTTATATTTGAATTATCAATGGCACTTTAGATTATAAACTACATGACCATTAGATTTATTGAAATCGTTTTGACTTAAGCTCAGTTAATATAAGAGGTGGATTCGGATCATAGTGGTGTTTTATTGAATGGTTCTGAAGGTAATGTGAAAAGGCAAACCATCCTAGGTAGTATCTGATTGGAAAGAATATGTAAGAATTTCCTATTGAAAACCATAAATGGACTGTAAACTATTTCGAGTATTGTAGAGTTTCATATTGGATTGGTTTTATAAACTACAATTTTTTCTATATACCAAAATCATAATTGTTGTTTGTATAATATTTCCCCCAGGTAAGAGCTTATGCTGCGGCAGCTTACATCAGCTCTTACCTGGAAATCTTAGATTTTTCTTCCTCGTTAAAAAAATTATTTTTTTCACTTGTGGTTTACTTGTTAGAATAAACTCAACTTATTAATTTAGCATTATCAAACGTAGTCAAACTTTTAAGGCATATGAATTACGAAATTTTTATTTGCTTCACTTACACAAATTTTTTCGAAAAGTATTTATAAGTTAACAGAGGAGACTATATTTAAGATTTTATCAGTTTTGAAAAGAAGATTTGAAAACATTTGACTTTCGATTGAAAAGATTTGTTTAGAATTGATTTGAAAAGAAACATTTTTATTTCTAATAAATTTAAGACAAAAAAACTTGTTTTGAGTTAATAAATGCAAATGACTCGATTGTACATGCAAATTACAAATACATTATATATACATTTAAATTTAAACTTAAAAGTAATATTAACCAGAATATGCACTTGAAAATTTCGTTAAATGTACAATCGATTTCTTTTAAAGAGATATTTTTAATCCATTATTAGGAATTAAATATTTACATTTTGGTAATGCAACTTTATATTTCATGATATAAAAAAGCAAGTAAAAAGCACTTTGTTATTTTTCTACTAATTTAAACTTAGAACTAAATTTCATTGAAAATGTATTGCAAAATTTTGTATTCACTATAGGAAAATAATTTGTATAATTTTAAAGATAACTGTTAAAAAAAAGTTTATAAAAGAGAGTAATTACAAAAAAATTGACATTTTGTAAGCGTTTTCCATATGCTAACTTACTAACTTTGAAATTAGCAGCCTAAGATCTTTCACACTAGCAGAATAGATAAATAATTGCTCAAAGTCATATTTAGTTTTTTACATCACAATGAAGGTCATGTATTTTTTTAACTAAATTAAACACAGGTAAGTGATTTCTGTTTTTATAAAAAGAAGAATACAGGACATCCCAAGAATATCTTTGTGAACACAGATGCGATTATTAGGTTGTCCGAAAGTGTTATAAATAAAGATTCTAATCGAATCAGTTATATATACCTCTTACAATACATCATAAAAAATCAAAATAATATGTGTTCTCTGATTAAGAAAATCTTATAGAAATTAATGGCTGAAGCTTTTTGGCCAACAATAATCACTAGGTTCACAAAGATTTCCGGTAAGCATGATTTTATTTTTATTTTATAAAGGAAAATGGTTCTATTTATTTAATAATCTGTACAAATAAAATTCTTATTCTGTTTGTCCTCCAAATTTTTGTCCTAGTTTCAATTAAGATGGACTGAAGGGAATTGAATGAATCCAAAAGTTCATCTTTGGTCATCAAAATAAAATCATATTTCCTTTCGAAATTTTGTGGTTACTGCATTTGTAATTGATTTAAACTGTTATTAAGTATGATTTGAATCCCTTGTAAAGTTACTTACTTCAAGATGTAATTAATTTAACTCCGCAGAAATCTTCTCTCTTCAAATGGAATGGTTCTTTACTTCTTCTAAAGTTTCAACTAATCATAGCCACTAAGAATAGAGAAAAAGTATTTCATTAGACCCACCTTCCTTGCAGATTTCCAAAGTGTAATTTTCTTAAAATAACAATGCTATTTTTTTATTAATATTTGAAAAATATTGTTTCGTTTATTATAATGTATATTAACATTTTTCCCAATACTTCAGCCATAGGAAATACATTAGAAGGTGGAAAAAAAATGTCTCGATTTGAATATGTAAAAAATTTGTAACTAGAAAGGGAATATTTAAGTGTTTCAAATCTTATTCGATTTATCTTCAGGTGTAATATACATGAAAATTCATTTCGTGGGCAAAACAGCGTTTACAACAAAGCTAAGAAAATATCCATTATAAAATATAATAGTTAATAAATTGTAGCAATACTTATTAAATTGTAGTAAGTATTGCATAATTAGCATTAGAAATAAATTTCTGCAATTGGAGCACTATAAGTGTTTTAGTAGATAATATACGCTGAATGGAACGTAAAACATTTTTTTCTAACAATTGCTAGCTTATGGATTTAATAATATAGTTTTTTGATTGAAATTTTAAATGCAACTTTCCATTGAAGCAGAATTACAAAAGGTAAGTGAATTTCAAAGAAATTCATTTATACATATAAAAATGCAATTATTTTGCCATAAATTGATAATTTAGGTTAACACTTTTAAACATGACTAGTAAATATGACTGAATAAAACAAATTTTATAAAGAAACATGAAAAATAGGAAGCAAACGGATGGCATTAAAAGAAACTCAGGCAACTTAGAATTTTGAGTGACCTATCAACATTTCTCTTAAAAAATTTTAATTGACCGGAAAATATACTCTGCAGGAGACATAAAAGGAGAGATACTTCATACGAGTGGAGAAAAGGCTACGTCAAATAATACTAAGAAACATATTTTAAGATTTACAGAGCAATTCATCTATTAAATTTCTTACTGTTCGTACTCTTTAAAACAGTATTATATTACTTTCTTTTTAGTGGTAATAGTTCGAAATGATCTTTAAATTTACGGTTTGTCCAAGTCTTTAGTGGTAATTAAATCCATGAAAGGTTGAATATAAAGGCAGTTTTTAACATATACTTGCACATCAAAATGATATTTTACTTCATTACATAATGGATAACATTTATAATAATATGTGCTGATAAGGCAATAGGAAAACACAATTTTTTATATTAAAAAATAATAACTTCTACATATTATTATTAAAGAACGTTTGTTTAAATGTATTTCACTGACTAAAAATGAAACAATGACTCAATGAATGACTTAGAACTTAAATAAATGAAGATAATAATCAATACATTTTATTGTTTTTCTTTTTTCAACTCATATTTTACCTTTGTTTTGAAAGAAAATGTTCAATTTCTTTTTCCAGTAATATTTTGGTAAACAAAGCATGCAAATTTATTGTCATAATTCATTGGCCTTCAATTTCTCAATTTAATACGATCTGATAACTAACTTTCCAATTAATTACAAATGTGTCGTTGATTAGTCTGTGTTAGCGACACGAATATAATTAAAATTCTGCCTTTCTTATTTCTATTCCATATTTACAAGATAAAATAAAAGACGTTTTTAAATTATTGAACTCATCAAAATTCTTCTCAAAATTTCTTCATTGTTACACAATCAATGCTTTGATGAAATCATTTTAGATTTTAATATTTTGCTATTCATCAGTATCCTACTTTTAAAAGTTATGGAGGTAATTAAATAATATAGAAACGTTAAATTACTTGATTAAAGTTCAATTAGACAAGATAGAAGAATTTCACAAGGTATGTAATTACTAAAGAAATCAAATTACTATGAAATGTTTTCAAAACCCTATTTCTAGAAAACAATTGCCAAATTTGTTGCTGCTGCTTTTCTTGTCTAAAATGATTCCAAGGGGCAAGCTGCGTGAAACATTCCTAACAATTCAATTCAACTCTCATCCATGTAGTTAGCTTGCTATCGCTCTCCAGTCATTTTTTCATACGAGGCCTAATTAGATCAAAATTTACATTTCAAAGTAACTTTTATAGCTGAGGAGGGAATTAAATCTACGAACTAGTGAACCGAAGTTTCTGCAACCCAATCATCCCAATTTCATCTATTTAATATGTTTTAGAGCTTTGAAATTGATCTCCTTTAATTTGTAATTTTTCCTATTATCTATCTGTAATTAAATATTATGTTTCTATTTCTTGTGTAACTCCGTTATGTTGGAAAGTAAAAGCTTTCATGAACATGTATACGTGTTATTAACATACCGTGACTAATATGTACACATTTTAGTGAACTATTCAAGTGTATCTATGCAAATTTGTTAACCTACCCCAGCGAATTCCAAAGTATACTAGAAGTTATAACCAAATCTATTAACAGTCATTCATATCTTATCTTTTTTCTGCAAATTAATATAGGTTCACTTAAATATTTTAACAATCATTTAAAATACTGCTTTTTCTGTGTATGGTACCTAAAATAAATATATGATTCATTTAATAATTTCACAGTGTTAAATTTTTTTGTAGAATACAATGTAAATTACTTAAGGATTGTGGGACATACAAATGGTCACACACATACCTAAGGAATTTGTAAATACCTAAATATTTTCTTAATTTTAACCTCTTAGATTTTAAAGAAAAATAAATGATAATGCAAATTTTCACAAGCATTTTCGAGTTCTATTTTTCTCTTAATTTAAGGTGACAAATTTGGGCTAAAATGGCGTTCAAAATTTATACTGTGATTATACTTTGAAAAATTATACTGTGAAAAATATTATAAAAATAATATTTTCTTCAGTTTTATATGCCTAAAAAAAGGAACATAAAACTGAAGGCATGAAAACATCAGGAAATGCTCTCCATTATAATTGTAGTTATACACATATAGACCATTATATCATCTAATTTCTGAGTATAATACAATTTTTAAATAAATATAAATGCTAATAACCTAATCAATTTATGCAATTCATTTGAAGTATACCATACCATTCAATCTACATAGTTCATTATTTTTTGAGAAAGGAGAAATTACTTTAAGAAATTTATACCTCGTAATTTCTGAGTTTTTGTACATTTCATCAAGATATATTTTCCTAATTCTATTACATATATTATATTTTTCTGAAAAAGAAGTATATACATAAATATGATATAGTCATAAATTCAATTTTAAAATAAGAAAGAAACCTCATGTTACGAGATTAAAACTGAAAATTCTGTCAATATAGCTGTCATAGATTAACATTTTGTTTAATACAAGTGAAAGTGGAATTGCCGTAGTATGAAGCCCTATTTTACACATTCCCCCTTAAGTTTTCAAAATGAAAGGAAACTTTCTGAATGAATCCTCAAAATATAAAGTAGAATTTACTACTTTGCTTTAAAATGTTTTCTTCAGATTTTAACTAAATAAGTTATCAAGGTTTGAACTCTGCATACTTATTAATTAGTTTTACTGCATTGTTATACATTGTAAAATGTTCAGCCTAATTTATAATGATATATCTTTAGGATTTGCTTTTTTAGTAACTAAAATTAAAAAAAAATATTCATTGAATTGATAGTTTAAATTTATCACTGACAATAGACATAAAGAAATTATGTTTAATTACTTCGTCTTTTAAAATGTGTATTTTAAGGCATTAGGAACTGTTACACATTAAATGAAAAAATCAATATTTAAGTGTGTCTAAATGCATACAGTATCATATGTCTTATTACCATGAAATATACACAATTATTTCAATTCATTTCATTATAATAAGATATCAAACTAAATATCATTGTGTTTCCATTTTATATTATTCTTATGAATGAAATATAACTTTTTCTAATATTAATATATTCATGTGTTACGAAATTCAAAAAATATTTAAGTTATATATATATATATATATTATATATGTGTGTGTGTGTTTATTTAATTTACAAATCAAATATTAATCTTTTAGTTTATCCCAGCTTGCGCAATTTTATTCTATCAAATGTAGTTAATAATTTCAATATTTGTAAAATATAATTAAATTACAAAGATTTGTAAGGTGTGTAAGAAAGATAGCATATATTCATACAAAATTTTTTAAACTTTTCTGAAATCCTCATCTTTTTTACTACGATGGGAAAAGAGCCTTTATTATTATAGCAACAAAGTAAAAATGTGTTTGTTTTTTTTCCATACAAAATAACACTTTTTTTAATAAAATGGCTGTGAAAGTTTACACTGTGCGAAATTCTTATTTTTGCAAAAGTATTCAGAAAGTGGCTGGAAGAAAATATCATCCATATGTGCACAAACATATGGAATTTTAAAAATGAAATAAAATCATTAAATATAATATAGTAATAAAACGCATCATGTATGTAGTACATTTGCGATATTCTGTCATTTTTTTAATAATTTTTTTTCTGAGTTCGGAAGAATAATTTTTTTAAGAAAAAATATGCGCACCTTTTTTGAACTCTCTACATTTTTGATCAGGATATCAATTTCCCTTATTCTTACATAACAAATTAATTTTCCTTTTTATCCTTGAATAACACAGGCATGAATGAAAATCAAATGAAAAGTTCAATAGCAACTGTCCTCAACAGGGGTTATTTTGTTTAAATTTGAATACATGATTAAAAATAAATTATTTTCTTATTTAAATTTAATATTTAACACAAATATATTGAACTTTCAAATGATGATGGTAACTTAACAATATAGATTTATTATAGAAAGAAATAAAAATATTTTATCTGATGAAAAATATTTGAATTCATTGTGAATCAAATCTGAAGTGCGAGAAAAGATAGGGTACATAACTAATAATGAAAAGAAAGAATTTAGTAAATTCTGTATCTCATATGCTTATGCAAAACATTTTTTGAAGGCATTTGTTGACAAAAGAGCCTTGCTAATAAATAACATTTTTAATCTCTTAAAATTCTTTAATTAAAAGTTATGAAAGAAAATTCATCACCGTTTAATCGAAATAGAAAAGCAGCAAATCTTAATGCTTTAAAATGAAGTCCTATTTCCCTCAATGAAATTAATTCTTTCTCTACACATTTATACAAATAAATTTTGACTTATGAGCATCTTTTTTCTTAAATATTTGTCTAAATGTAAATAATATACTATGAATAATATATGTATGTTTTGAGACTAATATGTTGAATAATAATTCATGCATAAATAAGCTAATTTTGTACCCTCAAAAGGAATTTTATCAATATTTTCCTGTTTATATAAATAAAATTTGTCTTGCAAATACTAACTTTGTAGTGTTTGTCTCTTCAGTTACGAAATTAATATTCTTAAATTGGATAAATCATTTTCCTTTTTAAATATATTTCTAAATATAGTATAATTTATCATGAAACTTATAAAAAACAGACAACACTTATACAGATGTGGGAATGACAAATATCAAAGTTTTTTCCTTAAATAATGAAATGTTATTCACATAGCTCTATATAAAAAGTTCTCTGCTCTTCAATTTTAGTAAAATTTAGTAAAGCTTCATAGTTTAGAATTTTTTGGCTAACGCTGAAATCAATATTTTTCTCAGTGTTGTATAATCGTGGATATTTTAGGTTAAACGGACATTTAAACCAATAAAATTAACAAAAATGTATATATAAAATCTCACATGCTGTATTTCATAAATATGCTCAGTATATTTCTCAATATACTGAGCATATTTATATGTTCTTTTTTATGATTCAGTTTTTCTTTATGATATATGTTTTTTTTTTTATGATTCTTCAAGTGATTTTTTTTTATTCAGTTTTAACCTTTTGTTCATTTTCTTGCAAATAATATTCGATTTGATGTAGTTTTTCTTTTGAAAAATAGATGTTAAGAAATTTAGTGTCATTATCTTCGGACATTTGATTTCTTTTTTAACTAATTCAAGTAATTAATTTTGTAGTTTTCTAAAAAGGAATGCTGTGTTAATTATTTGGTATTGGTTTCATTGGCATAAAATTTGAAAAAAAGGTTTCACACCATTCTTAAAGGAGACATTTTCCACTCATACATATTTCTGTATTATTACGTAATTGTTGGGAAAACTGGAATTTTGTTTAAAAATACAACACACTGTCAAGAGTTTGGTAATTTATCTTTTCAGTTTGATATTGAGTTTAAATTTGTTGAACTTTCAAATGATGATTACTTAACAATATAAATAGAAGTGGTGCATAAATACTCATACGAGTGAAGGACAATTGATACATGAGTCTTTGGTTGAAATATTTGATAATAAAAGGATAAAAATGAAACAAAAACAAGGAATTGTGTACATTCTGTCAATTTTCTAATTTTTTTTTTCAAAATGAATCTTTTTTTAAAAAAAATGCCAACTCTCAGAATTGAACTAAATGAAAAATTTAAATCTAATTTGATTTTTGATAACT
>JAPDSC010007783.1:148850-185361 GCA_026290005.1 Latrodectus geometricus | reverse complement strand
ATTTATAAAAATTAATAATTTTCCTCTCGAAATTTGACATAAAATTTAAAATATTTCACACTTATCTTAATTTTGAGTATAATTTCGAGTTTGTGAAATATATTTCAGTTTAATAAAAATTTTGCTAAAATTCATAAGATTCACACAAATAAAACTAAATTTCAATGAAAGACGGAAGATGAATAAAATGTCCCCGCAATATTGTCATAAAAGGGATCTTTAAGAATCCCCATTCTTACTAATGCTTTCATCGTTTTTACAGTGAAATCTACATATTCAAACATCCGCTTTTCAACAATTAACTCCCCCCCTCCTCTGTAGTAGAGAGTCGAAGGTGTCATTGATTGATGGTCCACCAAAGGAGAGTATGGAAAATGCGTTCCCGAGAATCTCGAAAACTGGACGGTATAAGAAACTAAATCAACGATAACTTCTTTTAAGTTCCAAAATAACGATAACAGCTTTAAAGTTCCGGATGTTCCAAAATAACGATAACTGCTTTAACGTTCCGGAAGTTCCAAAATAACGAAATGTAGAAACGTTCTACAATAACGTAAAAGAAGTTACCAGCAACGGAACGATTTGAACTGTTCAGCAGGAAAGAAAACCGTTATCTTAATAACAGAATTTCTCAAGAACGCGTTTTTCGTTAAACGGTTATTAAGCAATAACTGTTCCTAAATAACAGTTCCACCAAATAACGACCATCTCTAGTTTGTACCTTGTGACAAACAAGAACGCAATACTAGTTTTAGATGCAATTGGTTGCAATTCCAAATATTATTAACAATTTTGCACTTTATTCGTAACTACAGCTATTTTACAAATATAGCAATTTTTCCAATAAATTAGTTTTGAAATTATATGATTTTCACTAGTATAAAATTCATCTTCATAATCAATCAATCTTATGATCATTCGCTGCATTGTTTTAGAGATATAATATATAATTTTTTTTAACAGTCTGTTTGGATCTTAACAATTTATGAACTTTCATCATGTATTCTTGATTATCAAAAACTATTGGTTTAAAATTCTATAATGAAGAACGCCTTTTTCTTTATCATATAAAAGGGTTAACAATTTGCCTTGTTTAGATTTCTTTGTAATTCAACTTCCTTCCTCCTAATGTAAGTCAAGTGTTTTTTCAGATATTTCAAATCATCCTCATAACAATCTCTGAATTATCTTGTATATTTTGAACGACAATTTTTTTTATATTGTTAATCCATTTATATTCACCATAAGATTAATATTGATTTCTTGACCAACCATATAAGTCATTATTATTTAGATACATTCAATAAATGCATTCTACAGTTTTGTTTACTATAAAATTTGGTTTTACAATCAATAAGTTTTGGTTTTATTCTTGTTTGTAGCTTGTTACAAAATAATTTCAAATCAAGACTTTTACACATTTATTTTTTTCCAAATAAAGAAATTTTTCCAATAAAACTATACATGTATTTATTAATTCATTATCATAATCATACGAATAAATCATCATAATTATTCGTATAAAACCTTAGTATATAAATAGATATTATTAAGAAGAAATATAAAAATATTGTCAGAATAATATTTATCAAGAATCGAATCTAAGGTAGATAAATTACTATTTTATTCTGTTAAAAGTAACCTAATATAAAATAATCTAGCAAATTCTACAATCTAATTTAATCTCCAAATTACTTGAAAAGTTTATGTAAATAATTTGAGAAACTGTGATTGAGTTTAGTCTCTATACTATTACTGATCTATACATACATTTTGTGACTAAATTATTAATTGTTAAATAACCATTGCTTTAAAATAAAGTAACTTTTCTATAAATTTAATTTTTTTATTTGTTTTTTTCCGAATGCATATTGAAAAGGTAGTATATATAAAAAGGTAACTTCAATATTCTGAAGTTTGAAAATTGTACTGTCATAACGTTAGGGCATTATCATTCATAACTAACTTTTCGCTTTGTTAAATAACATGTTCATTTATGTGATTAATGATGTAGAATGAAAGTATTTCCTTGCTTAAATAAGGTGAAGATATTATGCAAGCATAAATATTCTTTTCTGAAGAATTAAAAACATAAACAGTTTTCAATACTCGTTGTTTTTACTTAAAGAATCCATGCAAGACAAAAGATATTGTCATTCCTCTTTTGAATTTTATATTTTATTTAAATTTCTTGAACTTTCAAATGATGGTGGTTATATAACAATATGAAAGTAGTAGTGTATTGGTAAATGTACGCTGGCGTAAGGTTGTTGATACCCAAGTCTTTGGCTAAAATTCTTGATAATAGGCAAATAGTGGATACAAATTAAACACAAAAACAATGCAACTTATACCTCTCCAATTTTTAATTTTCCTTAATAAAAATCAATTTTTTCAGCAAAAAATAATAAAAATACAAAATTAAATTTAAGAAAAAACGTTATCTCGTTTTTCAGGATGTGACTGAACATCGGTCTTCTTTTTAGTTTCTTTTGTAATAATAATCACAATAATCATCCCTGGAATTAAAAAGTGCAAGATTTGCATTTATGTGACTTCATGGGATTCATCACTAAGTTTACTAAGACATTTTCTAGGTTAAGAATTTTACTTAATGTATTATTTCTCACAATTTTGCTGTAGCTGATTCACCATACATATTTTGGAATTTTATCAAATCTTTTATTTTATTGTCTTGAGATCTGATAATTTTAAAGTTTCAAGTAATGATCCGAGTGCTTTGAGTTTTTCCTTGTTAATTTATAAGAAAACATTTTTTAAAAGAAAAAGTAAATTTAGAAAAGTAATTTTTATGTGCTAATCACATTTATGCGGCAAATAATAAACAATCTATATTTTTCAAGTGGTATTTTTTGCTACAAATTTTTAGCTGTGTCTTTTTCAATTTTGCAAATATCCATTTGTACATAATTATTCCGGTAATTTTATCTTTAATTATTTCTAATATTTGCTTCTGAAAGTAAATATTATAAATAATTAAAATATTCAAATAATTAAAAACTTTTATGTTTCTAAATGCCATCTATCCTAATATTGTCATCATTTCTGATATCTATCATTATCCAAAAATGCACCTGTTTTTTCAATATAATCATTCAATATTTTATAAATAATGTCTGATAATTATTTATAATATTCAACAAAACATTAATTTTCATACAATATATTATCAAGTTTAGCTGGAGAGGATAATTCAACTTCTATATATTTTTTTTCAGAATCCATATAATTTCCTTTCAGGGAAATAATGTCGATTTTTTTGTTTTTTTGACTTAAACTTTGACGTTTCTTTAAATGCTTTGGCTGACTAAAATAACTACTTTTGTAGCTCCTATTTGTCTTTTTCACATTCACTGATAAAGGATACAAGCTATAAAATATAAATTTGAAAGAACCAGTGAATATTAATTTCAGCTAACCCATTTTGTTATTAATGTATTTGTGTTCAATGTTAGAAATAATTTTAATATTTATTTCCTCCAAGTACTTTTATGAAGAAGTAAGCATCATATTTTGCTATATTAGGAATTACAATAAGAATGAACGTAGGAATTTGGTCTTTATGATTTACTAAGAGTGCTCTTCATCTACCCCTTCAATTCAATTGATCATTATTTACAAATTTGCTTTCGTCATGTGACATAAAGGTAAAACTCCTTTTTATGAAAAATATTTCTTCAATTAAACTGATTTTCATTAAAATATATATATTTACTTAGAGTGTAATATTCTAATACATAAGGTTGACAATCATCGATCTTTTCCAAATCAAAACCTGCCTAAATTATAAAGGCACTCATATGCATATATTTTGTTATCAAAATTTCCTACAGGTGTCTTTCAGAAGTATTCTTGCTTTAATAGAGTGTTTGTAGCTATAATCAATTTGATGTATTCCCAATTTTTCATTTGAATAAAATATACTTAATGCCTATCACACAGAAATAATTTATTATCATGAAAACATGGAAGAATTCAACCCACTAAAAGAATATTTCCTGAAATTCTAAAATTAATGGATCTCAACCCAGGAAAATATTATTTGATATCGCTGAGAACATCTTAACTTGATAATGGAATGGAGAATATACATACAGAGAAATAATTATATATTTGAATTCGTTATGGTAAATGCAGTTATAATACAATAGAAGTACAAAGAATAGATGGTGAATTTTAAAACTTAATTCCATGGAAAAATCAATGATGAATAGTAAAATTAAGAATTAATAAAAAAAAAAAACTGCTAAAAGCTACAAAATTCAGTCACATTTTCAAATATAAGATTCCCTTTTTCTCAATCTGTTCCGTTTTATATGTTTGATGCTTTGCTACAAATATTTCGAGAAAAAAATAAGATGAAAAATTTATCAGAAATTTGTTGCTTTATTTTTTATAAATTATTTAATAACTCTTAATCAGCATTTTATTATCATGATAAAGGGCAATGTAAAAACTCCATGAGCTTGTACAGGTATTGATACGCTTTTACTTTGATTGCTTATCAATAGGAATCTTATTTCTGATGAAAGTTCATTGATTCTTGATTTAGATGAAAGAAAAATTACCAGCACAGTTAATGTGAAGACTTACTTGCATTTGGATGAAAGCAGTAAGATTTGGAAACTCTTTCATTCCTTTCGAAGGATCTATTCGAAGATATTTCGGTTCTTAAAATGCATAAATATGCTTAAATTTTTTGTTGAATTTAAAATCTTCAAACAATCACTTATCTAATTTATTGTCATTTTATCGTTAGAATAAAATATTGAAAACATTAGTTCATTGAGATCAATACCGTATCACATATATCATGATATACGAGAGGAATTGTGGTTTTTCTTTCTCATCTTGAACCAATCTAATTACTAGATTACATTTATCAAAATAGTTACTAAATTGCATATTTCTGTCTCTACTTTGCTTAAAATTATCTCACGTATTTAGTGAGAATTTCTCCTTAAGAACATCACACTAATTTTGAAGTCACGCCGGTTCGTTAAATTTGAAAATATGGAAATGTCACAAAATAAATTATATATTTTTAAGTGTATTCAAAGTTCAATGGAAATAAATTTTTTAGCAGATTAATTAAATGTGCTTTAAAATAAGCATTGAAAAATTAACCTTGCTTGGGTATTCAATTATTTTTACTAATATAAATTCATCACAAATTACTATTCTTCCCTAATTGTAATAAAATTTAATTTTACAATGGAATATAATGAGATTATAAATATAATTCTAGAGAAACTCCAAAATTTTATATCACAGAGGTACAAATTGTAAGATTATAATTTAAATAGTGTTTGATGAAATGCATATTTCACTTATAATTGTTAAAGTTCATGATAAACCTCACACACACAAACACACATGAATCATTCGATATTGTATCTACCTAATCTTTTTTGTTATCATCATTTATTTTGTTACTTTACTTTTTTCTACCGAATGTTTGAATGAATATTCGGCATTAGTTGATTGCATTAGTTTTGATTGACACTACTGTCTGTCTCAATTACCCCATAAATGCATTATTTACAAATAGCACTGAAGTAATTTTACTCATATTAATTGAAAGAGAAGCAAATTGTTTTACATTTTTTAAACTAATATTATATATATAGAACAGCATTAAACCGTTCATTCAGAAAGAATGCAATTTTGTTATTTTCATCCTAAACTCACTGCTACTTACAATAAATGATAGATTTTCACTTGCCTATACATATATTAAATTTATGCATTAAGATTAGTTGCTCATCGTTTTTTTCTCTCCAATTATAGCCCTTAGATTTATAATCGTAAGGCCACGGTGACCTGGTTGGTCAGGGCGTTGTTCTCATTACCTGAAGGTAGTCAGTTCGAATCCCGGCTTATCCGAAGATCTGTCGTGTTTACTTATGGTAACTGGGCACGTAAAATATGTCGTGGTCACACCGTTCTCCATATTTCCTTTCCAAATTAATAATTCTGGGGATGTTAGGAGCAAGGCCATCACCCTCTGTAGCTAAGAAAGCCAGGCAACGCGTTTGTGACGTCACTAGTCTGTGGCTGAAATCACATTTCGTTCACGAGCAAAATATTTGGAAGAAACTGATTTTATGTTGCTAAAAAGTCCATAAAGATAAATTTATTTAAATTAATTTTATATTTTGAAAATACTTTTGAAATTATATTCTGCGAAGAATATTAATGTAACAGCAGATATATGCAAAAAATATATATTTTTCAATATTCAAGTATAACAGATTTTCTACTCATATTAAGGTCAATGCAATGAAGGTATAGGATTCTAAGTTCTTGATTTGTGTACTTTCAAAGAGGAAGTATTTATCTGTGATTATTTATTAACGTATGAAATCTACATAAAAATTATTTTCTAAGTTTTAATAAATTTATAATGAATATAATTACTGCATAGTTTTTTCAATCTAAGCAAAATATCTTGGGTGTCATATATTTTTCAATTATAAATTCCATGGTTTAATTAAAGATTTTTCATTCGATTTTTACTAAAACATTATGTCACAGTGATAATTCATCGAACATGTTTTATTTGAAAATTAAAGAACATTATAAAAATTTGGTGATTTCTGTTTTCAGTTTATGATTCAATTTAAATTTGTTGAACTTTCAAATGATATTGGCTGTTTAATAATATAAAGAGAAGCTTATTAATATCCATACGCATGCAGCTATCTTGAAACACTATTTCTTAATTGAAATTCTTGACAATGAAAAGTAGATTAACTATGAATATGGAAAAAATTTAGCGAAATGTATGAAATATTTACATTTTTTATTCAAAACTAGTTTGTTTTCTAGCTAAAAATACAAAAATAAAATTAAGTGGAGTAAAAATGTATATTTATTCTGATTCTTTAGAATCTGAATCTAGAAAGGACATTCTTTTTCCTTGATTTATTTATCTTTCGTTTTTGTATGAACCATAATCTTAGTACTTATCCCTAATTTACCCATGAAATTTCAAGCTGATTGATTCAGAATGAATGTCTTCCAGTGACTGAATATTACTGTTTCCGATGACTATTTCTAAGATTCTTTGCCATCTTCATTCAATTTTAAATAGTTGATTCTCTACCGAGTTTAAAATTTTGTTTATAGTATCCTTTTTTTTTTTTTTTTTTTTTTTATTGAGTTTTGAAAGTTTCATTATTTGAGAAAATTTTCCGAATGTTTTCCATTTCCATTTCTATTTTCCGAATATTTCCATTTGTATATATAGAAAATGTTTTTAGAAAGAAAAATTAAATTTAGAAAAGTTAACGTTCATTCATATATTTAAGACTAATGACATTTGTAAAACACAATCTCATGAATTACTTTTAAAATCATCTAATGCACTTGTATGAATTTCACATTTTAATATTTTATTTTTTATAAGCAAGTGCAGATTTAATCAACTTGAATTAAATACAATTCATTTCTTATGATTCCCATTTAAATTTTGTACATTTTTAATAAATAAACTATTTTTATATTCTTAAAATGATATGCTACATTTTACTATATTTTTCAACCCATTGCGGGTATTAATTGTATCTTTTTCAACTTTGTAAGTACACATTTTTTATCTGAAAAGAACTCAATTTTCTACTATTATTTTGACTGAATTTTAATCTTTAAATGTTTTTAACATTTGAACTGACATAGGTTGTTTTCCAGTAAATAGATACTTCAAATGATTAATCATCATTTTTATAAGTCCTTAGATGTCACCTATCATAATATCAAAAATAAAATGCAATGAATCCATATATAATAAATTAATATTGCTTATCTATCTCAGGTCATGAAAATATTCAAAATCATTCCTAAAATTAAATCTCGATATGAATAAACAGAACTACAAAGTTAAAAGCAGAAGTTAAAGAAAAAGAATAATTGATTTTATAATAAATCTAGTGATAAAACAGCCAAGCACTGAAAAAATGCTGGATTTCACCCTTTTACATTCCATTGGAAAATTAATGATAAATATAAAGATTAGGATTTAATCAAAGAACAAAAAAGTAAAAAAAAAATTAATTTAAGTCATTTGTAAGTTTAAGTTCTAAAGAATGAGACTAGATTTAAAATGTACTTTCCTTTCAATGAGAAAAATTGAAGAATTTGTATCTATTTCACTTTTCCTTTTTTTGATTCGTATTTTACTATCAAGAAATTTTAAGCAAAATGAAGTTTAAAATATCCTAGAGCTGGTACGGATACACTTCTACTATATATAATTGCTTCTAAAGAATAATAAAAATATTAAATCTGATGAAAGTTCATGGAGTCCTGACATAGGTGAAAGAACCAGAAATAGATAAGAAATGACCGAAAATGTTGATGAAAGCATATTCTGTCTTTCGAAGGATCTATTCACTCTCTGCTCTTAAGATGGATAAAATTCTAAAATTATAGGTGCTTTTCTTTTCAAATGTTCAACAACTTCTCTTTTTAATATGTGATGATTTTATCCTAATAATTCATCAAGATATAACCTGACATCCATAAAGATTTTTTTAATACTCTATAATTGAGAGATCTCAAACTAGAAAAATATGATTTGACATCATTGATTATTGTTCAAATTCGAAATGGCAAACCAATGTTTGCAAAATTAAAATACATAAAAAAGGAAAACAATATTATCTTAAAAAATTTGATTCTACATTCAATAAGATGAGACAATTGGAAATAATAAATGCTGATATTTACATATTTAAATTCCGTGGGGTAATCTGTGATAATTAATATATTTGTGATTTAATCAAAAAGGAAAAGAAGAAAAATAAAGGCATTTGAAAACTCTGATTTTTTAAAAACCAAATAACATTTCCTTTTTTCATTCATTTCAATTTAATTTTATAATTTTTTGCTTGTAAAGGGACTAAGTTCTTGAAAAAGTTTGAAAAGTGAAGAATTGTTCTTCCTTTTTATTCTTAATCTACTTTTTCATTATCAAAATTCCAATGAATGAGACTTGTGCACTCGTACAGATATTTATTAATAAAAATTGCTTATTAGAAGCAATGAAAATATCATTCATCAGTCCTTTGAGAATTCCATGAATGACAAAATTCCTCATTGACAAAAGCTTTAGATTGGCCTACGAAAGTAATTTTCAAATTACGTATAATAGCAAGATTTTCGTATAATAGCAAGACGTATAATAGCATGTTTAGTTTATCCAAAAATCCTCCTTCTAATGTATATAGATTTTGAGCTTATAATAAACTATTTAGAACCTATTTCTTTGAGATCTCTATTGTACCACATATTTCGTGACATCTATAAAGAGTTGTGATTTATGTTTCTTTTTTTCACCCGGTGTGTATAATTAATTCCATATTTAAAAATATTTGCCTATTAAAACTACCTATATATCTTTTATGCCTATAATTGTCAACTCAGTATTTCCTTAAAATTTCTTTTCAGAATATCGTCAATATTGATGTTATATTGGTTTATTAACGTGGAAAATAGAATGTGCAAGAACTTGTCATACGGTGAATATTAAATTTCTACTGAAAATGAAATATTTTTATTACGCAATACAGCAATAAAAATTTTTAATACTACTAACTCATAATAACTTCCATAACCTTATAATCATTGAATAATTAATTAAAAAAATATTTCATTACAAATTTTTCAATACTTTTGTTTAATTTCATTTAATTCAATTCATCAGAATAATGCAAACTGAAAAGATTACATTGATCTGAAAGTTCAACCATATTACATGATAACGGTGAGAGCATCTAGTCAAATTAGAAGAAAGTAAACGAAAAATATGCAAAAAATAAGGAAGAAACTTTCAGAAGATCTATATTTTCTAAGGCATTAAACACTCAAATTGCTGAATATCATGAATCGAATTTCATGTCATTTTAATTTCAGTAAAAATAAGAATAGGCTTTAGCTGACTAAGGACACAATGTTTATTCCACAAATTAACAAACAGGACTGTAATATGAAAGTAAAGAATGAAACTCTTAAATGCACTACTAAATGCAATGAAGAAATTCATTAACGAGATAAAAATAATTTAAATATTAAAAAAAAACATTAAGATTTAATTGCATTTAAATTTGTCCAGTCTATTTATTAAATATGAATATTCAACCTATTTTTATAGTATTCATTATAATATTATATCTTAATTAACCTGATATAAAAAAACAAGTAGTTCACAAAGTAAGATATTTTAGAAATAATAATTTATGTTTTTACTAAACACCAGGAAGAGGTAAATTAAAATCAGTCTTCTCACGAAGATGTTCAATAGAACACAAAGATTGATAGTTGGTTCTTTCGGCTTAATGATATCATAACTTACATTCGAATTGTATTTTCTTAGAATTGACTAAAGGGACCTGAATAAGAGGAAACGCAAAATTTGCTTCTGAAATCTCTTATGTAATATAAAATGTACAGATTTAAAAATCCTTGATTTGAATTAACTTTTATTATACTGCTTCCTTCTTTGTACTGAATTACATGTTTCTATTAATGGTGGACACATATTTTGGTTCCAGATTATGAAAAAAATTAACAAAGAAGGCAAGTGATTTAAAATCAGGGGTTAGCTAACAAGTGATGGATGAATTTGTTAACAGAAGATATATAGAATACTTATGTAAGAAATTAACCATTAATAATTTGATAATGGAGTTTCTTTTATCACTTGACTTCGATATTTATTAAATTCAAAGGAGAAGTATTGATATTTTATTAGTGGGTCTCGAGAATAAAACTTTCTTAGGATCCTAAGTCTTACGAAAATTATCCAGTTTAGAAGATCAGTGTTTAAACAAAATATTTCAAACAAATTTGTTTATTTTATTCATGAAATTTAACTGACAATACAAAGCTGCAAAATTATGTGTGAATTTATTATTTGACAAAATCAGTGAAAATTTTATGTTTTTGCTGCTGGAACCGTGGGCAAATTTTAATTACACGGAATGTCAGAATTAGTTCTGGAGAAGTTTCCCATGTAAAAACAAAATTTGCTTTTCGTGAGTAATCACGTGATCGCCACTTTAATATCCTAGCTTATATTAGTAAAATGTACTTCACGCTAAGAGCACTTGGATTTCCTTAAAAGATTTTCGTTACTTTCTCCTTATTATAGTTGCTTACAATGTGTGTGTCTTAATGATGTGTAAGTTTATTAATATTGTCTAAGAAGTTGTGCCGATATCCTCGTATATCAGTGTTATGAAATTAGAAATTACATTGTTATACACCAATTAAAAGTGACATTGCATAATTTGGAATGCAATGGATCATATAGATTTGGAATAAGAACAATCAAACTTTAATGATTTCACTCTATTAAACAAGAATATTTGCATATATATGTAGAAAATAGCTTTGAAATTAGCAAAAAGAAAAAAAGCATGTCGAATTAATGCGCATTTTTTATTCGTAAAAAGTAGCTGAACTTAGTTGAATATAAACATTAAAGTTATTGCGTCTATTTCCTTTGTAAGAATTCATTAAATTTATTGTAAAATACCCATTTGTCACTGATTAATTAATATATTTCCCTGTCTTTTATAACATTGCTATTTGTCTCTTAAAAACATTAATTCAATATATTTGAAGGAAATAACCCAACATTTTATTTCAATTTGTCAAAGGGGAATTTTTCCATACTTATTCAGAATAGATTCCAAATTGGGGATTTAACATACAAGGCAAATCGAAACCACGTTTGAGAGATGTCATCACAAACATGTAATTTTACATTCTTTTACTAAATATTATTTATTTGAACAGATGAAAAATTCTTTATTTATTTGGTAGCTTTTAATCTATTTGAGTTCATTCAAATTCTTATTGTGAACTAATAACATGATTGAACATTCTTTTTTTACTTTAAAAACAGATATTTCGCTATGCTTGGACGCAAGTTGAGAATATTTTAATCTATATTAATGCAATGGTTTCTTTACATATATAGGTTTGTTAACATTTTAACTTACATAAGAAGTATTTCTTGGGAGTTGCTTAAGAATCTGAATAAGAGAAAGCGAATTCACATGCATTCTGATGCTAAAATCTCTCTATGTAGAGTTCACTGCTTTGAATTTTTTCAACACTTTTTTTATTTCATAGTATTCTCTTTTTTTCTGTGCTGAGTCTCTTGACAGATATTGTTTCATTTGTTTGCCAAAGTCTTGAATAAAAAAAACATTTAATAAATATATTATAACCGCAGAATGTTCCACATTATTAATAACCAAATCAACTTCTAACTGTATAACTGATATTTATTTCATTTACATAATTGATTAAAAGTGGATGTTAGCTTCAGATGTTTCCTGTCTTACAAGATAAAACTATACATAATTTGAAATTACAAGAAAGGCTTGAGTTAACCAAGTATAAAATTTCATTAATAATGTGATAACGCAGAATTCTATTTAACTTGACTGCGGTATTCACTGCATGCATGGGATGATGCATGAAGAATTTTATGGTGATACAGTGACATTTTTTTGAAAGCTCATGTAGGCCCAGAATTGTGTAGAAAGGTTGTTTTCTAGTTTTGAAGAAACGTATAATCAGTGCTTTTTTATAATTTGTCAATGGACTAAGCAGTTGAGAAGTAATCTAGATTATTCTCTGAGGTAATAATTAGGCCAAACTTTAAAATTTGATCTTAAATGAGACAAATGGTCAATAAGAGACTTATTGAACTTATTGATCTTGTTAATCCTAGGTTTCATTATTAAGACCTATATGTTACCAATGATTCTTAGTTAAAAACTGCTGTGTACTTTAATATGATTCCATTCGGACTTTAGAGGCCCTTATGATTTTCCATTCAGAGATGTATTATGTACGCTTTGTCCCAAAATGGTTGAAACACGCTTTAGTTTTTAATTGAGAATGGAGGTTCCTATCATAAGTAATCCCTCTGTTCGCCATTGGTTACTCAACGGTTTCACTACGAAGGCTTGATATAAGTCCTGGATGGAATTCCATTAAAACATGCTTTAGAATGTAATATAGTTCCTTTTCTTTTAGCAATAATACAATTCTTTTTAATAAGTTTCACTCAACAGAAATGAAAAAATTACTCTAACAATTTACATGAATTCAGTCAAAAGAAAAACATTGAAGTTGAAAAATTTGTATTTGATTAATTTAGGAAATTCTACGTCAAAATTCGCCATTACAAATAAACAAATTCAGTTTATTTGCTGGACATTATGTTCGAATAAATTTTAAAAAATTTATTTCGTACGTTTCAACTTTACATTCATTGCATACACGAATAATAATTTATGAAGATTATTATATATGTAAAAAGATATTTTGAAAGAGTCGACTTTCTCAAGATCCCATGCTATTTCACTTAGAAGTGTATAATTTAGGAAAATTTTCATCTTTGGTTCTGATAATACCTAAAATCTGTGTTTAATGTGTGTGTGTGTCGTACTACTTTATTAAAGAATTTAGAAGTTACTCAGACTTCTCTTGGGTAATCATGAAGCACAGCATTTTAAAATTTAAATAATAACCGAATATTTCAAATATTTTGAATAAATTGTCTTTTATTTATAAAATTTATCTTAACTTAATTAAAGATAAAATTTATAAATTATGAGCGAATTTATTACATAAAAAAAGCTTTAAAATTAGCAATAAAACCAATGTTGAATGAAAAATACAAAATTGTTTTGGTAAAGTTATATTATCATGCTTTCGCTGGTGAAGCATTTTTTAAGTGGGAATTATATGAAATGTGCCTGATATAATTCTGAAGAAATTTGATATTGATTTCGTAAAGATATTTAATCTAGATGTTCTTTTTAAAATTAAAATGTTTTTAGTGTAATGTTCTTTTTTATAATTTAAATTGTTTCAAAATATAATTTCAATTTAAAGCAAATAGTTTTTTCCATACATACAGTTTGTGTTTCAAAATAGTTAATGAAAAAATTAGTTGCCGAAATTATTGTGTTGGTTATCAAATCACTTTTTGCTTTAATATATAAAACATATTTATAGTTATATATAAAATATGCGTTCACTATTAGATATTAAAACAACTTTTCTTTATCTTCTCTATGAAATCTAGAATAAACAAATGCGAAGCTAATGAAGATGTTTATCAGCCATGAAACAATTTCCTCTCCTTTAATTGACAGAAAAATGTTATGATTTTTCAGTCACCTTTTTGCTGTAAAATCTTATGTCATCCTTAAATTATATTAAGGTATATATTTCGAATTTAGGGAATTTTTATAAATTATATTATTATTATAATGGAAATGTAAGCTTGTTATAAAATCTTCCTTCTCTTCTCTTAAAATATTCAAATGAAGTTATTAATTTATTTAGATGAACAAGAGCACTGAGTTTGTACCCAATAATATTAGTTTGCATGTAAAAAGCATAAACAAATTTATTTGTATAAACAAAAGCATTGAGTTTGCACCCGATAGCACAATGCTTCAATATCTATGAACCATGTTCCAAAATTTCTAAATAAAAAAAAACTATTACACAAATAAAGAACCTATTAAATTGTTAAATATGTTATTGACACAAATAACAAAACTATTAAAAACTTTACTGAATCACAAGAATTACTTGAAATGTATGTTAATATAATTTTAATAAAAATTAAACAAAGTCTTTTTGATCATAGCTTGCTAAGAGAATCATTTTAAACATGTATACGTTTTTTTAAATCTAAAATGTGTAATTTTTGGAATTCATAATTCTTGTAGATTGTGTTTAAGCTGAAACTTTAAACTCCACTGGTTTAATGAGAAAATCTGTGCTGCAAGAGCAATTATTGTAAATGACTGACAATTGTCATATGCAATCTCCATAAAACTTATCACAATATTTTATTATAAAATGGATTCCATATCTTTTAATGCACAAGAAGGTTACAATGTCTGGATATAATGTCTAAAAATTGAGCGTAAGAGATAAGAAAATAGATATAATTAATTAAGGAACATGAATTAGAATAACACACAGAAATGTTTAGTGCAGAAAAATATGCACAAGTCAAGAAGCAGCCACATTCTTTGCTTATATTTTTGTGATAAGGTTTTCAAAGATAATGAGTCATTTTTTAAAACTTGACTAACAATTGTCTCCGTTAATTGTAATTTCATTACAATTTTTCCACATTTGGTACCATGTAGAATTTGGTTTGAAGATTCTGCAAAATTTGATAAGTAGCATAATAGAAAAATGAATTCAAAATTAGCAAGCATAAAGAACAGAATGTTCAGAAAATGAAAGCATATTTGTGAAAAAGTACTTTGTAAAAACTCTCTTAAATAGTATCACCATTTAGTATTTCTATTGATAGTGTGTTTTTAGGCTATTAAAACTAAGTTTTATTTATAGTATGCTATTTAGAATTTTTCCAGTTTTAATTTCCAATTTTTCCAGTTTTAATTTACAATTTTTTAATGTTTAACTTTTTATTGATTTGAGAGTTTTCATTTGTAATCTACGTAAATGATTTCTCTTGATTTAATGATTTTTTTAAATTTTAACAAATCTTTTCCGTTTGTAATATTGTTGCTTTATCTTTCCATTTATTTTGTTAAAAATACCAAAAGGCATTTACATTTATAATACTTAAATTTAGTTACTTTTAATTTTTATTTTAATCAAAATCAGTATACATACATATGAATATATATGTTTGTGTGTTTATTAAACATAAAAAAAATTTGGTATGTCTAACAAATTATATTACCATTGATTTCTTACTTATCATTTAATGGTTCATTAAGCATATTGAATCACTTATTAATTAAAATTGTTTGTCTTTTATAAAATCTAATTCTTATCATTTTATTTAATATAGGTAAAAGAACTAACCCCGCATTTTATTTTAGTTAATAAAAGTGAAATTAAAAATGTATGAAAAGTTTCATGCGTTATAGTATGACATATGAATTTACCTCTAGGTAGAGCAATATGCAAAAAAGTTAAATTATGGATGGTATGAAATATTAACTATGCTACTCAGTCCACATTTATAGCATGAATTACATTATTTCTATATTTATACTTAAAATTATGTTTCTTTCAAATGAAGATACTTAAAGCTTCAAATCTTATTCAAACTTGCGTTTGAATGTTTTTACGATAATGCAAATAATTTCAAATCTCGATTTTAATTTGAAATGAATTCTAGTTTTGTCTTCATGCACACAATTTTTATGTTTGAGAGAACTGCTTAAAGTTAAAATTGAATGCCAGAAATCTTTGTAATGGAACCTGCGCTTGACAGTATTAAGATCAGTTAATTAAAAGACATGCGTGCATTGTTAGAGATTTATGTGAGTTTTTCCTTGATCTATTTTGTGACTTCTAAAATAAACAAATGCATATCTAATGCAAATCAGAAGTTTATAATTAATTAAATTATAGTTTCCTTTTTTACAGATTTATATGCAAATGTTTGTTATGATATTCTAAGGAATGTCAGAGTGAAGGCACGCTGGAACCTGCATTGTTGATGAAAAAATGCAAGGCCCTTCGTGTCTTTGCTTTTGCTTTCCTTGAGCACATCAGCTTAATATATTTTTGCATACAAAATTAAATGTGATTTTCCTTAAGAGTTTCTGCTTTTGAGAATTGTATAGTTTATAGGTATGCTAATCTCTCTTTTATAAATACCTGCAGTGTTTATCAAATGATATAATTTACTAATACAATTAAGAAGTTATACAGATTTTTCTTGAACTATAAAGTAGGTTAATAATTTGAAATCCCTATCTAGAAGCATTTTCAATAACATTGTGTTGTCGCTTACAAAATATATATTGAGTATGGATATGAATAGCATTATGAAATTTTCATAAATCTACTTGTAAATAAATTTTAAAGTATTTTGTTATTTGATTTTATCAAAATTTATAAAATATTATGAAAGTTATTCAGAAATGGAAAATTTATTTTTTAAGCAAAACTTTTGTTGCATTTTTGGCAATGTACTTACAATTCCTATCTAAATATTAAACTTAACAAACTAAATTTTTTGGGCATCCTCTTGAATCCTTTTGCAACTAAATTCCTTTATATAGCGGAATATTATATCTAAACTGAGAAAGAATGTCTTCAGCAATTTCCACTTAATTGACTGTGATATATTTTCAATTAATTGAAAATTGCAGAAGACAAGTAAGATAAGTGAAATTTTTACAAAAGCACAAAGCGATTTCCCCGGGTCATGACAAATGTATGGGGAAAGAATATTTCCCAAATGTAGCTCATGCAAGAAGTGACTAAAATAGATATACCCGGAGGTACAATGGGGCATCCTGAACTAGAGGATTATATCAGGGAGTTTGTTCTCAAGGCTAGAAGTTGGGCTAGTTACTCAACCTTGGGAAAGAATTCCGATTTAGGACTCACAAGTTCTAAATCTTAGATGGTTACTATATTGGCAACATAGAAGGACAACGAATTAGTTTATTTGTTACTTGAAATGTGCATATATTTTATCAGTGTGAAGCATTTAAAAATCTGGTTGTTGTGTTATAGAATTATAATTTGAATATTTTTACTGTCTAATATATCTTTGAGCTTTCCTGATATTATAATATTTTTGAACTTTTCTGTTCTAATAAAATGTAATCTTTGGAATTTTTACTGATAAACCTATTAAATTGTGTTTCATGGTGGAACGTTAGAGTAAATGGGTTTTTAATTTTAAAAGTGTACCATATGAATGTACAAAAAATAATTAATGAATGTTTATATGTATTCAGATTTATAAAAAACAAATAAATATTATTTCGTTTATTTGTAATAAGTCGCTCAGCAAATATTAATTCAACTTGGTTTACATTATTACCTAACTTTGTGGAAGTTTCCGAATTAGATATAATTAGTAGTCATTTCCTCTAATAGGATAGAAAATGATTTCAAAGTACATGTAACTACATATTTTAAAATATCTTGACTACTATAAATACAATAAAAATTAAATCCATAATAACTTTAAGCAAAACTAATTATTGAACATAAACTTAGTAAAAGGAATTAATAAATATAATATTCTAATTAGAAGTTTCTTCGTATTAACTTTTCTCAAAAGCTATAATGGGTATAAGTAAAGCCGATAAAATTAAGGGATACTTACCCCTTTTACTTGCAATATATTTTAATATTGTTGAATCCATGTACTTGTAAATGTAAGCAATTCTCTTATAAAAGTAGTGGAATAGCAAAATTCACTTAGAATCATTATCTCCCCATGTAGCTCGTCTTTTCAGTTTCGTTTTAAAAATCAAAGAAGAATTAATAGCATAAAACTAATTATGAACCCTTTAGCCTCATAAAGATTTTACAACAAATTCTGCAGTTGTGTTTGTATATTACCCTTCAAATGAAAAATGAAACCCAAATCTCCAAAATCACTCACCTTCAATTCCAGAGGAAAATGAAAGTTTGTTTGCATGTCTTCCAGAAAGATTTTCTAAGGACAATATTTCGTAAAGGGACGTATTCAAAACTGTTATAGTTGTGGCAAATTTAACTACTTTTTTTATTCATTTAAAGCCAAAGTATTTAGTGTCTTGCAGCTTTTATTAATATTTGT
Source organism: Latrodectus geometricus (assembly GCA_026290005.1). Classification (NCBI taxonomy): domain Eukaryota; kingdom Metazoa; phylum Arthropoda; class Arachnida; order Araneae; family Theridiidae; genus Latrodectus; species Latrodectus geometricus. The sequence goes on along the minus strand of JAPDSC010007783.1, from coordinate 166,721 downwards.
TGTCATTTTTCCTGTTCTTGAGGAGAAATTTTTACTGTTTTCCGCTTTCCTGCTAGTTAATAGAATCTAAAAATCCTTTGCAAGATGATAGCTTTTGGTAAACCTCTTTGCGATGCATACGCCCGATAAAATAACATAAGTACTTCTGCATGCTGTTTAGTTGATAAAAAAGTTTTGCATTGAGTAAGAGTAAAGTCAATTTCTAATCGGTAAAGAAATTTTTAAAATAACACATTCATTATATAGATGGGAGGCATTCACTTGCATTGTAAACTTTGTAAATGTCATACATTCTCATTTTTTTCTTTCATATGATAAGAAATACTAGCTATATTAGTTCTATTTTAAACATAAGAATAGGAAGTTATGTATTTGAAATTTTGTTGTCAAGTATTTAAGCCGGAAAAATTCAATCACTTATTGTAATCGCTTAACTTCTCCCCACAATTCTTGCACTCACATTTGCGCGTTCGTGCATATTTATCTATATTTTTGTGTTGATTTGAAACTATTGCCATGTCTGAAAAATTAAAACTTATGGTTAATAATTCTTTGTTTAAAGGCTAATGATTCTATTTCTATCATTTCTTCATGAATAATAAGAGTTTATTGTCTTTTATTAATTGGAGTGTCCCTGAATTTGTTTCATTCAACATATTTACCCTTTACATCATCCTTAATGAAATTAAAAATAGTTTCATGCATTAAAAAGCGTATGAAATTGCTAATCTCGTTAAAATGACATGCAATAAAATCATTGTAAATATGATACTCAAAATATGAACAACGTTACTCAAACCAAAATTTTCATCATAATTTATACTCTTCATTTATTTACCACAAAAATAATTCGTTGATACCGAATCAAGCTGCAAAACTAACCAACACGTACCGCATAATGCATTTTTTTGTAATAATTTCAAAACTCGTTTTCAATTTGTAAAATTATTTCGTTCTTTTATAAATACAAACAAGTTTATCATGGAAAAAAATTGTTTAAAGTTAATATTTAATGGCCGACTAAATTTAATAGAAATCTCACTAGTTGCACAACAATATTAATAAACTATACCGCATATTAGCTAATAATAAAACATGCTATCACTTATAAGTATTATAATTTTTCTTTAGTTTTCTCGACAAAGATTAGAATAATCAAATGCAAAATATATGCAAAGTGGAAATTTATCATTAGTGAAATGATAATCTCTTATGTTAATAGGACTATGTGTAATAAGTAATATAGACGTCAGAGTGAAGATTTCATAGAGAATTTTTTATTGCTTTTGAAAAAAAAGTTCTACGAGATTTTGACTTTGCTTCCCATGAATCCTCAATTAATTTCATTCTAAAATATATTATTTCATTCTTTTATTGATACGAATAGTTTTTTTATGATTGGAAGATATTATTTAAAAGGAAAATTTAATGGCATATCAAATTTTATAGAAGTATCATCACATTAGCTGATTATATTATTAAGTTGTGCTAACTCTTAACTAATTATAAAATATTCTCTTCCACTAACAAATATTAAATCTTTTCTTTAAACTCTGCTATAAAAATTACAATAAAGAAATGCATAGTTTGTGCAAAGAAGAAATTTATGATCAATGAAACGATAAGAGCTCTTTTTTTGATAGAACTATGTGTAATAAGAAATTATATGGGTATCAGAGTCAAAATCACATAGATGACTTTTTATTGATTTTGAAAAATAAGTTCTACGGGATTTTGACTTTGTTTTACATGTATTCTCAATTGATTACGTAACCAAAAAATTTTCTTAGATACAAATACTACTTTTATAATTAGGAGGAATTATTTAAAAGATAAATTTAATGGACAAATAACATATGAGGAAAGTATGCCCACTTTATTTGATTATAATACTGTGTGAGTATTTAATTATAAAACATAATTTTACTAACAAATAAGTCTTTTCTTTAATTTTCTACACAAAGATTAGAATAAATAAATGCATATGATGTGCAAAGAAGAAATTTATCATCAGTCAAACTATGAACTCTTTTTACGATTTTTGCTATGTGTAATAACTAATTATATATATTTTTCAGAATCAAAATCATGTAGAAGCCCATTTTTTGATTTAAAAAAATGAAGGCCTGTACGGTTTTGATTTAGCTTTCCATGATAACTCAAATTGATTTCATTTAGAAATAGATTATTTTGCTTTTCCATACATATAAATAGTTTATTTTTTATAATTCCAGGGAATTATTTCAAATATAAATGTAAAAGCCAAATTATCTTTAATAGAAGTTTCACCACTATATCCGGCCATATTACTAAGCTATATGACTAATAACTTTAAGTGACCATGTTACTTATAGCGGTTAACCAATTATAAAGGATATTTTCTTTAACAGATAATGAACCTTTTCTTTTATCTTCTCTTTACAGCTGAAAATCAATGAAAAAAATAACACGTGCAAATAATTATTATCAGTGAAACGAATATTTGTCACTAAAACTATGTGGGATAAGAAATTATGTAGGAAGTCAGATCAAACTATGATAGAAAGCTTGATTTTGATTTTAGAAAAATCAAGCATCTTCATAGTTTGCATTTGTCTTTCCATAAGCACTCACTTGAATGTCATATCAAAATTATTTTGTGACCGCAGAAAAATTTTTATTCTTCTCAAAAATAAGAATAGTTATATTTACAGAGCTACATAAGTTTTATGCAAGTTATTCTCTTTTTCTTAGAAATGGCTATTATATGTATGTAGAGAGGGAATATGACATTATTAAGAAGTTAAGTCTACTTCAATATTTTAAAATATGACTAGAAAAATGCGTATATAACTTAGTTTTCACAAGCAGCAAAGATTACTACTAAAAAGTCCTACCTGCATGTATTGCTTTGGAAGAGAATACAAACAGTGTTCTGACAATGAAGGTATCTTTGCTGGATTAAATTGACTATTCTCCCTCTGCCCGCCTGAGATGCTATTTTTTTAATGTTCTGACAAAAATATTTTTTTTTTGCTTTTCATCATGTTTCTGTATGTGAGAAAAATAGATAAATTAACGTCAAGAGAATTTCTGTAAGGAAAGTCAGTTGAAGAAATCTTTTATCCCCTATTCTTGTTTCAATTGCTTCCGTGATTCGTAATCTCTGCAAACTTTCTGGATCTCAGAAATTTTGCTTGCATACAAAGTATTACAAAATTATCGCATACAAATTTTACCAACATAATGAACAGAAAATATTTTGGAAATGTATATTGACTTTTTACAACTGAAAATTTCTGATGTGTGTTTGTGTGTGATAACTGTTTTAAATAAAATCATTGCTTAGCATCAGTAAACATGTTGCTTAAAATATGTAGGCATTCTTTTAAGTAAAATATTCAATTTTTAATTGATTATATCAGTTATTTATCATTCTCAAACAGTGAAAAATCCCAACGAATATTGTATAGACACAGAACTGTAATTATTCGCAATAATATAATCCCATACCATCCATTTACAAATATGTAAAAATTAATCCCATGATCATTTCATTTATGGGCTGATAGAACTGATTTTACATGCAGTTGTTTATAGATTTCAAAATTATGCTTCATTTAAAAATTTAGTAAAGAACTAAAAACATTAAAACAAGGGGAAATAAGAAATGATACATTGCTTGTTATAATATCCATGCTTTTTTGCGGTTTTACACAAAATTTATATTTTATCATTCGAAATAATTATTCTCAGACATCTGATATCATTTTATCTGTAAAATTGATAAAAAAAAGGTAATCAATCTTTCCATGTAGTTTTATTATCGGTGAAATAGAATATCAATAAAAGTAAAAAACAAAAAATCTACAATAAGTGTAATAAATTTGTCTAACATAATATAATAACAAAATTGAACTAAAATGCAAAATTAAGGAATCAACCTACACGTAATTTTGGACTTCATAACTTTCTTTGTTAATCTCCTGTCAATTGTTTGCACGTTAAACTGTAAATGTATAGTTTAAAGCTGATTCTGTGAACCACTACAAACATCACAATACCTAGATACGAGTCAAATTCACGATCTTGGCATTTATTGGATTCTTATCTACTATATAAAAAAAATTTTGCTTTATTTACCAATTTTCTCAATAAACTTTAATTTTTATTGGAAGTACATTTAAAGTGAATTTGGAATGAAGATTTATACGTAATAATAATTTTTTAATCCCAATGCACGAGCGTTTAGGAATTGCTAATGCTTAATTTTCAGCCATACCTTGATACAGGTCACTAAATTGAAAAAAGTTTACATTATAGTTCAAAGTGATTTATGCTAATTGTAGAATAGCAGTAAATTTAGCACCAAAAAAATGAGGAGATCACTTACTGACTCTTCCATAAAATTTAAATTTTAAAGCAATTCTCATATCAATTGCCTGCCAATACTTATTTTTGCACACGAGTACTAAATAGACCATCACCAAAGGGGAATCCGAACATTACAAAAGTACAAGCCTGAGGTAGAAATCACAGGTACCAATTTAATGGTTAAGAAACCAAAGGCCAAAACGCTAACCATTCAACTTAGCGAATTCTCATATCGAAATCAGAGAATTGAAAAGTTCTGTGAAAAATCTGTGCATCAAAAGCACTATTACGAGATTATGTCATTAATCCTGAGTACTTAATTTCTCTAAGAAAGTAAAAAAGAGATAAAAATCCTATATAAAATTCCTCCGCATAATTACTTTTAATCCCCATATAATGAAATTCTCAGTAGACATAATGGATTATTATAATAAATTCCTCTGTACAAAATATATCATTTCAAAGGAGCTTAAATGAAGGAAACGGTCTCACTAAGGTCACAAAGTAAATAAATATAGTATTACTGAATTAGTTTGTAAACTTTATCAAAAACGCCAATCGTTTATAAAAAATACATTTTTTACTTTGTTAAGAGTTTTTACTTTGTTATAATCTTTGCTAAGTTTCAAACAAAATAATGTAAAATAGAGTACATTTCTTTTTTAACATATATAAAAATGTATATTTAATCATATTAAATTCATTTAGTAAGATGCAAGAAATATTATTATATTATGATTATTATAATATGATATATTATTATTATTATTATATTATTATTGTATGATATAATACATTATTATAGTATGATTTATGTCTGACTTTATTTTCAAACCCCTTTCAAGAATGCCGTTTGTCATTGTTGGCTTACGGTCATCATAAAGGGTAAAGTAATTTTAGACGAATTATAACTTTCGTAAATCATTTTGATGGATGAAATTTATAATTCGACATTTTTCTTGAATTACAATTTTTACAAAAATTTCCAACAGAAATATTTTTTTAAGTATTTTAAAGCTATACGTTTTCCACTAATCTCTTTTAAAAAATCCTTATAACTTCAGATGAAATTGACAAATCAATCAAAGTATTTTGAACAAAGTAGGCTACTTTAATAAAATTAAAACTTAAAATGTGCATGTGTTAATAATTTATAAGCCATCGTATGTCCAGAAAAGTACATTTACTTAAAAATATGGTGGCAAATACCTGTTCTATCCTTTTGGTTAAAAAACATCTAGTAAAAGATAGAAAAAATGTGTGTTTTTTTTTTTTTTTTTAAATTTCGTCATTACTTTTTCAAATTTCCTGTTCCTATCCAATTTATCTTCATAAAAAAATCCTTTACAAAAATAAATCAAACTAAATCCTCATTACTTTATAGAAGCATATAAAATATACATTAAATTAAACATATTGAAACACCTTCAATTCATTTCGAGATTTGTGTGTTACAGCCTCAAATTGTACAGGTTAGTTAACATTAAGCAATTATAAAGTTACTCTAGAAATCCATGGAAAAAAAGTTTGTATTAAACATCAACAATATTTTCAGATTAAACTGAACAGTTTAATTTTATTTAAAAAAATTTCATGCACTTTTTTGGAAACATATTTGAAAGAGGAAAATAAGGAAAAATCAAACTCTATATACGAATTTTTCTCTTTTTTATTTTTAGTGGAAATGATTTTCATAGTTTATCTTCAATCCTTTTACGATAAAATAATGCATTTTACTTTGTTATTACTTAAATAATATCATAAAATAATGAGGTTTCAATAGATTATCAAAGGACTTATTATACTGTATTATCCAGAATATAAATGTGCAGTTTTATATATATTAACTTGATCAATGACAGTATTAATCTGTCATATTAATAAACTAATAAATGCAGATGTATTTGGTAGCCTAATGAAATGTATGATCATTCATTTTTTCGTACACTTTATTATTTAATCTCAAGTATTCTAAAAAAGCTGCATCGCAAATATTTCTTGGTATTCAATCCTGAACGTTCAAAAATGAGACTATACAATTATGAATTTGAATTTGAATATGCAAAAATATTTTATTCAGGAAAATTTAGATATATCAACTATTTGAAAATTCAGGTAGATGGTAAGTTTAGTAACTGTTAGACTATGTTTCTTTTAATATTTATAACTCTCTCTCACTTTTAGTATTCTTTAAATAGTCTTTATGAATTTTTGACTTATATCATTTTTCTAATTTTTGCACAATCAGTTCTGTTTAAATACTCAAATGCTTTGTAAATTTAGTAGTTCCTGTATGTATATTGAGTTTCATAATTCTCTCTCTGTTAATTATTAAATCATTTAAATGAAGTTGCTTTTATATTTCTGCAATCTCAGTATTAATTTCCTTTAAGTTTTCGTAAAACACAAACTATTTTTCAATGCAAAAATGTTCCTGATCTTTAAATTATTTTATATGTTGATTGATGTTTGTCTTTGTAAAATATTTTATTATTTTTTGATAAAAACAATTTATCTATAAATACCTCTAAAACATTTTACTATGTTATTCTTAAAATATTCAGTAACTGTAAGAAATTAAATTTATATAAATATGTGTCTTTTATATATTTCACTACACACTTGGCAGAAAAACTATTATTATTTTCTAGAAAACCGTCATTACATAAAAATATTGCTTTATTACATTTTTATCATATTTCTATTTTCTTATTATACACTTCAAATTATTCACAATGCAAAATAGTGTCTAAAAAAAGCAGTCACAGATTATAAGCAGTATTTTTATTGATGAAAATAGTTGCGATTTTAAACGTTGATTTCAACAAATTCAAAAGTTTCTTTAAAAATAGTTCCGAAAACAAGAAAGGAGGCATTCCTTATTCGCGTCTCTTTAAACGCACATGTCAGACACGTCTACTGAGGAATTTGCTCTAGCTGTAATTTACTTAACATTACAAATTCTAAAAAACTGGCATTGTGTAAAAACAATTGCTTTCTGTTACGTTTCTAAACATATATTCATATTTTTATGACGCAGTTCAAAATATTCACATAGAAAAAGAATATTTTTAAAATCAAAATCGACTCAAGTTATGAGTGATATTTTTTTTCTTATTTAAGGCACTACAGCCTGATGCAGGCAAAAATCGCACATAATAGTCGTTGCCATCTGGTCCTATCCATCGTGACACTAATCCTGTTACCTTTCTTTATCAGATTAAAGTCCTTTTCCACTGAGTCAAACCATTTTATTGGTGGTCTTTGTCGTCTTCTGTTTCTGAGGGGATTCATAAAAGTCAGTTTTTTTTACTGTGTTTTCATTGTCGGTTCGGAACAAATGAAAGGAAAATTGTAGTCTTTTGCATTTCATAACTTCAACAATATCAGGTTGCTTGTACTTTTGATAAATTTCAAAAGTAAAGTGCAGCCTCCAGATATTATTCTCTTGGACTGCACCAAGAATTTTTCTTATGTTTTTACGTTTAAAGGTTAATAATTTATTTTTATGTATGTAATTTAGTAAGTACCCACTATTAAATTAAACAAAGCTAGATTGGTCGAATTAGTGTTTTATATGTATTAATTTTTGTTTTTAAACACGAGACAAGATTGTAGTTGGTTTGCGAGGCCATTATAGTATTTATTTGATATGGCTAGACTGTTTATCTTTATAGTCAAATCATTGTTATTTTTAATTACAGTTCCAAGATATTTGAACAGTGACACTATTAAAAAGGTGCAAATTTCTTCACTTTAAATGGCTATGGAATATGTGTATTGTGTGAAGTCTCCATAAATTTTGCTTTATCTCCATTTATTTTTAGGCCTAATTTATCATCCTCAGTTTCTAATAGATTGAAAGCCTCTGCGACAAATTTTCTAGATATAGTAATCAGTGCAATGTCGTCAGCAACTATTGTGGTTTATAGAATCTTCTGGCAGACGGTTACTCTTGCTGTGAGACCAGACACCCTGATAGCCTTTTCTAGTGCCAAGTTAAATAGTAAACACGACAGAATATCTCTTGTAGTAAATCTCCATCCATAAAGAAGACCTCAGAAAAATCGTTCTCCACCTTACCTTTACCCTCTTAAGTGTAAACTTTTTCAGGTTCATTAGTTTATCTTGCATATCAAATTTTTCCATTGCTTCATAAAGCTTATGTTGAATCATACTCACCTTTAAAATCAATAAAAAGATAACATGTACACAGATATTGAATTTCCTTGTTTTCTCCAGTATCTGTCTCAAAACATGTATTTGGTTCAAAAATTCCACATGGGTAACCTCTAATAACTTTTTAAAAATGCGGTAATAGTCTGTTGTAAGAGATATTTGAAAAGTTTTCAAATATACAGTTCAGCAAGGTTATTCCATGATAGTTGCTATCATCTAGCCTATCACTATATTCTTAAAGCTGGAGAAGACAGAGCACTCATTCCAATCAATGGGCATCTGCTCTATTGTCTAAGCTTTGCAAACTACAAAATGTATGGTTTTAATTTATTCTAGTTCATAAACTTTAAAAGCTCGACATTAATCCTATCAGACCAAGCCCATCGATTTCAATCAAGTTTTTTAATTGTAATTTAAACCTTATCGAGAGTTGGGGCACCTAACTCTTGAATGTTTTTACTAGTGGGGAGAGAAATTGCAGTACATTTGTCCATGTCCAAAGCATCTCTACTATGCAGCAGATCTTTAAAATGTGTCCTCCACATCAATCAGAGTACTGGTTCTTACCATTCAAGAGCTTATGATCCTTATTGTCACTTATAAATAGATTTTGGTTGAGATCCTTTCTAACTACAATAATCAGCTGGTGGTATTTTCTAGATTCTTTTTGAGATTTGAGAAATTCTATTCTTTATACTACTCTTCAATGCCTGCCATTGAATCAAGCACAATTAAAAAGAGCATTCTATCCAGAATGAACCTATTATAAAGATAAAAGTGTCCAAGGCAACAAGAGTTTGCGCTCAGCACTCATAACTGTTTAAAAATATACCAGTTTTGATTGCTGAATGTATCCTCTTGTTATCATTATCTACTTAACAATACGAATTCAAGAAAAGTGCCTTTGTGTCAAACACAGTTAAAAAGAGTCTTCATTCTTGAATGATCCTAAGGAGGCAGGCCTTATTAGCAGATGCTAATTGTTCAACAATGTTCTTCTGAATTATAATGAATTTGAATGCACAAAAATACTCGGAAAAATTGAAATATATAAAATACCTAAAATTTTATGAGGGTTTTAATTTTAGTAATTGCTGTATGTATTTTGAGTATCATAACTCTCTATGTCAAAAATTAAATAGTTTAAATCAAGTTGCTTCTACATTTCTGCAGTCTTATTGTCAATTTCATTTAAGTTTATGTAAAGCACAAATTATTTTTCAATGCAAGAACATTCATGGTCTTTAAATTATTTTATGCGTTAATTGATGTTTGCCTTTGTAGAATATTTAATTATTGCTCAATAAAAACAATTTATTTATAAATAACTAAAAATTTTGATACATTATTCTTAAAATTTTCAGTAACTATAAGAAATTAAATTTATATAAACATGTGTCTTCTATATATTTTGCTACACCCTGGGCAATAAAATTATTATTAAATTCTAGAAAACTGTCATTACATAAAATTTTTTATCATATCTTATATTCTTATTATACAGCTCAAAATATTCACAATGAAGAATAGTGTCTTGAAAATAAAAACAGACTATAATCAGTATTTTTGTTCACGAAAATAGTAATGATTTAAAAATTTAAGTGCAACAAAGTTGAAAATTTCTATAAAAGTGGACCATGAGAGGAGGCATTCAGTATTCATGTGCAAACATATAAAGAAATACATATCAATCAAGTCCACTGACGAGTTCACTCTTGTCATAGTTTACTTAATGTTCTGAAAAACTGACCACACAATTTCTTTCTATAATAACTATTCTATTTAAACATAAATTCATGTTCTTATGAAACAGTTCAAAATATTCACATGGAAAAGGAAGATTTTCAAAATCAACATAGACTCAAGTGATGAGTAATATTTTTATTAGTATAACGAAAATTGCAATAAAATGAAGGTTAATTACCAAAAAATTGAAAATTTCCATAAATGTGGTCTCAACAGTTAGATCTTCTATCGTCATTATTCTTATCTTTTTAAATCTATACCAGGTAACTTTATTGATCAAATGTTTTTAATGGAGTTATCATCCACAAAAAATTCTGGAAAATTAATTTTTTATAAAAGGAATATTTTCTTAATTACACTTTTCAACATGTTATTTTTATCATATTCTTTATACTGAAAATTAAAAATAAGATTTTACGTGATCTTTTATGGAATTATGATAATTTTTGACTAGATATATATGATCTTTTATGAAATAACTCGATATCTGACAAAAATGCTTTCTTTTATTATGACACGTGAAACCGATCCAATTCTAGTGTGAAAGACTCATTGAGTGGTTGATTTCTATAATTATCGAATAATATTGTTAGTACAATTGCATTACATTTTCATATACAGATTTGTAATGTAATGTAATGGTACAAATTTCATATGATTTCGGTTATAAATTCTATTATATCTGGAATATTATTTTGTTCAGTTGATGCGAACTCTTCAACTACACTGGTTAGACTCTCTTCCAACTTTCCACTCATACTTTTCCAGGAAATTTCTTCTAACCATATTTCTTGAAAGAACTCATTTGCACACGTTTCGTTTGCTGTGATATTCTAAACTTTATGATCTTTCTACTGAATTCCAATAGCAACAACACCTTTTCTGCAGTTGCGTGGCTAAAATTTACATTGTTGATTAAGTTTTACACATCAGGAATTATATTGTCTCTTCTATTAATATGTAAGAATAGGCTTTTATTCCAGAGAAAGTGAAAGTAGGAATAGTGTAATATATGTGGCTCGGAAAAAGCAATATTTTAGGATTATTAACTTGATAACTTTTACCACATAAATATGTCATATTTAAGTTCTTAGTGTATTTTACATTATCCAAAAATGTTTGCTGAAAACATAATGTTTTAAAGTTATGTTCTTCGTATATATTCACGTTATTATAAACTTTTTTCTTAAAAGAATAATTTGAAAGATAATTTTTAATATTTAAAAGAATAATTTATAGTATTTCATACAAATGAGTTAGGACATAAAAGTTAAGTTCATTTCTATTTATTTTTGGATTTTAGACTTTTGCAAACTACCTAGATTATGTTAAAGCCTATTTTTGGTTGTTGATAATTTGAAAAATTGTACTTGGAATATGTATTAAACTTCAATGGTCTCTATAAGAAACACAATTGAGCCTAAAAAGCCTCTTTGGCATGTAATATATTTATGAAAAAATATTAGGATTATTTTTCTTCATGCCGTAAATTTTTTTCATTGCAAATAAAAATATATATAAAAAATTTATTTAAATCAGAAAAAGTATTTTTATTTGTTCATTCATTGTAATTATAAATAAAAACAGAAACTTGAATTTTTTTTTCTTCAAAATTTTTGTATAAAAATGTTCGTTATATAAAATATAAACGTTTTTGTATAAAATCTCTTTATCAGACAATTGATTCCAACAAATATTATTTGTCTGTCATTTTTTTTGCCTGACGATGATACTTACGGATCAATAGAGTATATTAAAACAAGATATTTATTCTGCAGTTTTATAAATACATCTTATTAATAAATGAATAAATAAGTATAATCTGTGCTAATATTTTGTAAATGAACTATTTTTTACTTTTCATCAATAAGCTATGATTTAGATGAGCATTTGATGCAACTTCACAGAAAAAAATACAAATTTTGTTCTTCATCATGCTTCCAAAAGCAATTACAAATACAAAAAAATCTTGTAGTAACATGTTGAATAATTGTGAGGAATATTCAAAGCGCAAATAGATAAGCTGTTCACTTCAATTTCTCCAATTTATCTCTATTAATGAAGTATTTCTTTCATACGAAATAGTTTCATATTTTTATACATAAAACTTCATCGAAATTCATTTTCTGAATATTGTGTGTGTTATTACTTATGTAGAATTATTTTTACTAAAGTCGTAGATTTTAATAGAACTATATACTTATTGTATATATAGAAATATTCCTTGAAATAAATTAAGAAAATGCAAATTTTATGCTTTAAAACACTCCAAAAACAAGATTTAGTTTATACAAATTTTACTTGAATTAATCATTTTAATTCATTTCTATGAATATCATTTTAGGAAAGGTCAAATTTAACAATTTGCTTTTCCTTTTCGAAGGTTTATGCTCAAATACTGACTGAGATATTTTCTATTGAATCTAAAATCTTTGTGCACATTTTCTTCGTTTTTGTATAAAACTGATTCAAAAAACACAAGGTGCAATTTTAAAACAACTTGCAGTGTCAACATCCTTGTTATTCTAGTTTTTTATTCAATGCTATTTGTGTCACAGTTTAGAATCAATGCGATTTAAGAAAAAATATATTAGTTATTGAAGCTCCTTAGTTATTGAAGATTCTGGAATAAATGATCTTGAATTTTGTTTATAAAACAACATGGTATCATTTTTCCCAACAGTATCACCAAATAGATGAAAGACACTCAGATTAAATATTAACATATGATGCGGATTCTTTGCAAGTAAAGTCTGTCATGAAATTATGGTTAACACAAAGTCATTTGATAAAATATCAGTACTGAATTATAGTGTCTTCTTTGATGGTTCCAGAAATACTTTATTCCATAGATGTAGCACAACCAAATGAAGTGCATCAAAGGTACTCGGTTTATTTTATTTGTATTCCAATGGCCCTCAATGGTGGTGTATTGCTTCGTTTTCTCTAAATCAATTGCTCTTTCTTGTGCGTTTTCAATAATTGCCTCCACATTCCCTCTCATAGCACTCCCCAAAAACTATGAGGAAGCGAAAATGGGTGATATGAAAAAGAAACCCAGTTATATATCACTTTCACTTGTTTACAGTGGAAATGATTTAATGATCTTTAGAGCTATAATTAATGAGATAATTATTCAATGGGAAAAATTATTCAAAAGTATAAATAATATCTAACAAAGTTTATTGGTTAAACTTTATTGGAGAAAAACGTTTAACTTTTAATGCTAAATTTAAAAGGTTAATTTTAATATTAGAAATTATGGAAAATAACTTTTGAAAAACTATAGTTCACAACATTATAACTCACTAATATGAAAACTTCCCCATTTGTTACGATGGTCAGTTTAGTAATAAATGATATAGGTAAATCTGTTTTTAAATTATGCATCCATAATTAAATATTCTTAAAAAAATCAAATTTAATAATGATTACAAGTTTAAGAATGTTTTCATCTTACTTTTCCAATGCATTTAAGTGAATATTGTGCGTGTTTATGAAGTTGCAAATATTATAAAGTATTAATTCGTCAAGATTCTAATTTAAAAAACTCGAGAATATTTTGTACATTTGCGTTTATTCTACTTTGTATTACAGTTTGAAACATGTTTTATATTTAGTGCCTTGTTATAATTTAAAGAAAGGAATCAGTCGAATAAAAGAAAATTCCTTGACATAATAAATTATTATAAATATAATTCATTTCATAAATACTATAATAGAAAATATTATTTTTCTGGTGGAAAACAAAAATAAGAAATATAACTACGATTAATGCGGTTCAAGGTATCAGCAAAAACAGTTTAACTTGGTGAAATTTCCCGTTCTTAATATATAATTATAGCTCTTCATATCAAGAAAACTTACTTGTAGTTTTCGATATGACATTTTTTTTAATTGTAGACACTCTGATTTCTCAAAAATTATGCTTTGCTGAAATTCTTCTAAGAATAGAGTTGTAAGTCCTCACCATAAGGGCATCATTTAGTGACGTGCATTTAATTGTAAATTACATCAATAAAAGCAAGAATCTTAAATTGTTCTTTTGGCTTTGATTATAAATCAAGAAATGTTGGCTTCTTTGTTTTCAAGAATAAAATTAGTGTTTGTATTTTTTCGGTAGGAAATCTAAAAATTAATACTTTTTTTCAGCTTCTTTTTCTATTTTCTCTAAAAAATGAAATATAATTTTTATTGTGCGTGTTTGTTAAAATGTCTATTGAATTTTTTTTTAAAACTATTATCTCTTAGACTTATTCACGTACGAACTTGTATCTGTTGATTATATATATATATAGAACCAAGTGTGTAGAAAAAAGTACGTTTAGATATAGTTACTCAAAAAATATGGCATTAAAGTTAATCAAGTTACTGCTAAATGGCGATCCTTTACTTGGCTTTACTTATATATGATCCTTTACTTGGCTTTACTTGGATGATATTGCTGTTCTAAAAACAAACATCTAAACACAAAATGAACAGAGTCCTCTTTCTTTTATTTCCTGTTTTTTGTATATAAATATATTTTTTATATCGAACAAAATTTCTTTGTAGCTTTTAATTTAGCATTTTGTATAATTGTAGGTCCTCCGATTTTTCTAAAATTATATTTTGTTTATTAATATTATATTTTCTAAATAATTATAATAGTTATATTTTCTAAAATTATAAATTCTTCTCAAGTATAGAGTAGTAAGTCCTTACCATGAGGGCAGGATTAGTGACGTGCGTTTTATTGAAATTTATATCAATAAGAGCACGGATCTCTTCCTGTTCTTTTGGCTTTACCTCGTCCTTATACTTAGATTAGAAATCAAGAAATGTTGACATCTTTGTTTTCAAAAATTTAATTAGTGTTTGTAAGTTTTCAGTAAAAATTATTTTGTAAGTATTTTCGGTAAAAATCCTAAAAAATAATATTTTTGAATTTCTTATTCTTTTTCTCTTAAAAAAAGAAAAGTAATTTTTATTGTAAACATTTGTTAAATAATTAGTGTGTTGCACGTTTTTTAAAATTGTTTTATATGAGACTTATTCATGTATTAAGTTATATGTGTGGACCACAAACACACACATATATATATATATATATATATATATATATATATATATATATATATAATGAAACATTTCTGCATAAAAAATATGTTTAGATATAGTTACTCAAAAAAATAAGGCAATAAAGTCAATCAAGTTGCAGCTAAATATCGATCCCCGTATTTGTCTTTATTAGAAAAAATTTTATTTAACTGATTTTGCTATTTCAAAAATAAACATCTAAACACAAGATGAAAAGATTTTTCTATTAACTGTTTTTAATATATGATAATATTTTTTATATCAAAGAATATTTCATTGTAGTTTTCAATGTAGCATTTTAAATAATTGTAGACCCTCCAATTTTTCAAAAATTATATTTTGTAGAAATTCTTTTCAAGTATAGAATAGTAAGTCCTCACCATGAGGGCAGGATTAGTGACGTGCTTTTTATTGTAATTTATATCAATAAGAGCACGGATCTCATCCTGTTCTTCTGGCTTTACCTCGTAATTATACTTAGATTAGAAATCAGAAAATGTTGACTTCTTTGTTTTCAACAATTTAACTAGTGTTTGTCAGTTTTCAGTAACGAATATTTTCTAATTTTTTTCCGTAGAAAACCTAAAAATAATACTTTTTTCAGCTTCTTATTCTTTTTCTCCTAAAAAGATAGAGATAATTTTTATTGTAAACACTTTTAAAATAGTTCGTGTGTTGCACGTTTTTGAAAATTATTTTATACGAGACTTATTCATGTATGAAGTTATATGTGTTGACCACAATTTTACGAGGGTTACTCTGAAATTTTTGAGATATGCGCAGACACGAATTAACAAAATAAAAATAACGGTTTAGTTTTAAAATAAAAAGTATTTTAACATAGAAGACGATTTTTTACTAACTTACTTCTGTTAAATTTTAAACAGAAGAGAAAGTAAAGTTGACGTGAGAACATTTTCGCGCTATGATTTTCTACGATTTTAAAGCAGAATTAAATCAAGAAGAATGTGTTCAATGATTACAGTTAGCATTTGGTGATGATACTCCAGCTCGTGCTACTGTATTCAGATGGTTTAGAGAATTTAGAAGATTTCGCAATTTTCTTCAGGATGAAGAACGCACAGGAAGGCCGGTAGTAATCCCGGATAATGTGTCTGTCATACGAAAAATGTTAATGCATGATAATCGCTGTACCTATCAAATGATACAGAAGGAACTTAACATTGGATCCGCAGTCATACACAAAATCATTCATGAAGAATTACAAATGAAAAAAGTAGTTTGCTGTTGGGTGTCCCATAATCTAACTGAGCACCAAAAAGAGGAGCGTGTCAGAATCCATAAAGAAACTCTTAAATTGCTAAATGATGGTGGCCGCCACATCATTTCTGAAATTGCAACAGCTGATGAAACGTACATACCGTTTTTTGACTTTCCAACAGGTCAAGAAAGCAAAGTATGGCTCTTTGAAGTGTTCACAATGAGGGCAGGATTAGTGACGTGCTTTTTATTGTAATTTACATCAATAAGAGCATGGATCTCATCCTGTTCTTTTGGCTTTACCTCGTCATTATACTTAGATTATAAATCAAGAAATGTTGGCTTCTTTATTTTCAAGAATAAAATTAGTGTTTGTTTGTTTTCGGTAACGAATATTATCTACATATTTTCGGTAGGAAATCTAAAATTTATTACTTTTTTTCAACTTCTTATTCTATTTTCTCTAAAAAATGAAACATAATTTTTATTGTGAACGTTTGTTAAATTGGCTGCTGTGCGTTTTTTTAAAAAAATTTTATCTCTTAGAATTATTCACGTACGAACTTGTATTTGTTGATTACATATATATATAAAACCAAGTGTGTAGAAAAAAGTTCCTTTAGATATAGTTACTCAAAAAATATGGCATTAAAGTCAATCAATTTAATGCTAAATTGCGATCCTCGTATTTTGTCTTTATTATAACAAAACTTCACGAGGCTTATTTTGCTGTTCTAAAACCAAACTTCTAAACACAAAATGAACAAAGTCCTCTTTTATTTCCTGTTTTTATTATATAATTATATTTTTTTTACATCTAAGAAAATTTCTTTGTAGATTTTAGTTTAGTATTTTGTTTAATTGTAGGCAATCCGATTTTTCTAAAGTTATGTTTTCTAGAAATTCTTCTCAAGTATAGAGTAGTAAGTCCTAACCATGAGGGCAGGATTAGTGATGTGCGTTTAGTTGTCATTTACATCAATTAAAGCACAAAACTAATACAGCTCTTGTGGCTGTACCGCTTCTTTATACTTAGATTAGAAATCAAGAAATACTGACTTTTTTGTTTTCAGGTATTAAACTAGTGTTTGCATATTTTCAGTAATGAATATTTTCAATATTTTTTAGTGATGGAAAAGAATAAATTTCTATTTTTTTCAATTTTTCTTCTTTTTTCTCTAAAAAAATAAAAGATAATTTTTATTCTGAATGTTTGTTAAATAGATTGTTTTGCGTTTTTTGAAAGTTTTTCATTATTAGACTAACTTTGGTACGAAATTGTATGTGCTGACC
>JAPDSC010007783.1:94266-148840 GCA_026290005.1 Latrodectus geometricus | reverse complement strand
GTGTGTGTGTGTGTGTGTGTGTGTGTGTGTGTGTGTGTGTAATGAATCAATTCTGCACAAAAAAAATATGTTCAGATATAGTTATTCAAAAAAAATATGGCAATAAAGACAATCAAGTTACTGTTAAATATCGTTCCTCGTAATTGTCTTTATTATAAAAAAATTTATTTGTCTGATTTTGCTATTCTGAAAATAATTATCTAAACACAATATAAAAAGAGTTCTCTATTATTCCCTGTTTTTAATATATAATTATATTTTATATATCTCAGAAAATTTCATTGTAGCGTTCAATGTAGCATTTTCTTTAATTGTAGAACCTCCAATTTTTCAAAAATTATACTTTGTAGAAATTCTTTTCAAGTATAAAGTAGTAAGTCCTCACCATGAGGGCTTGAGTTAGTGACGTGTATTTTACTGTAATTTACACCAATAAAAGGACGGATGTAATCATGTGCTTATGGCTTTACTTCGTCATTATACTTAGATTATAAATCAGGAAATGTTAACTTTTTTGTTTTTCAAGAATTTAATTAGTGTTTATATGTTTTAAGTAACGAATATTTTCTAAAGTTTTTCGTTAGGAAAACTTAAAAATAATACATTTTTTCAATTTCTTATTCTTTTTTCTCCAAAAAAAAGAAAGATAATTTTTTTATTTTGTGAATGTTTGTTAAATATTCTGTTGTGTGCATTTTCTTAATAGATAAGTTTTAAGATATTTTGAAACATTAAATTTCAATGACTCAAAGTATCTTTCAACTTAAGTTCTGTACCCAATAAAGAAAAGAAAGAGAACTGATTGTGTCCAAAAATATATGTAGGGAAATATTTACGCAAAAAATACAGCCTAGAACTCAATCAAGTTACTGCTGAATGACGATTGTTATTCCGTTAGATAGAAAATACCACAATACTTCTTTTTAAAAATCATAGCAAATTTAATTGTAGTTTTTACTGTGACAATTTGTTGAATGCTCGATTCTGCTTTTACTGTAATGTAATCTTTAAGGTAAAATTCTTTAAGAATGAAATTCTAAGTTCTCACCACGACGATCAATTTATTGTATTTACACATCAATAATATAGGTGATGCTGTTTATAATTTTAATGTGATTTCTATGTCTTTATTTTAAGAAAAATTTTGAAAACAAAACATCTAAAAGCGTCATAAAACACCTAAAAACATAAAATAAAACATTTGAAACATCGTAACAACAGTGTTCTCTCTCATTTGTTGTTCTTAGTATAATTATAATTTTTTTTATGTTAGGAAATTTCTTTTTAACTTTTGCTGGTGCAGTTTGCTGAATGATAGGTACTGTGATTTCCTATATATATTTTTTTATTGGAATTCTTCTCACGTATGACGTACGTATACGTATATATGCATTCTTTTCTCGTATGTAGTGATTTTTCACTATGAGGACATAGTTAGTGATAGTCGAATAATTTTAATTTACATTATTCTGGTGTACACTAATCGTATTTTTTATGGCGTAATCTCGTCCTTGTACTTAGAATCTAGGAAATCAGGAAATATTGACTTCTTTTTTTTTTCAAGAATTAAATTAGTGTTTGTATGTTTTCACTAATGAATATTTTCTAATTAGTTTCTAAATTTGTTCAGTAGCAAAAATGAAAATAATACATTTTTATTCAGTTTCATGTTTTTCTTCTCTAAAAAAATTAAAGCTATAAATGAGCAATGTATTCTTTGATTTCCTCTTCTTTATAAATATCCTTTCAAATATCAGTTGATTTATTTTTTACTTTTACTGATTTCTGTAAGTAGTTTTTATGTTTAAAATCTTCAGATATGAGGATTTAGTCCTCAACGTGAGATCATGTTCAGTTACGTTTCCATAACTTTATTTTACATCAATTTAATATTGAATATCATTCAAGGTTTTAAGATGGCTTTTCTTCAGTGCACTTAAAAATTTTAGAATATCAAGAATGTTTCCTTTCTTTGTTCTTTTGCTGTCAGTGAATGCTGCAGTTTAATTTGTAATTTTTATTATGACTTTTTGTTAAATGGTCATTTTTGTATTTTTTTGAAAAACAATTTTTCATTTAGAAATCTCCAGGTCAGAAGTGGTGCATCCTGACTTCATTGCAGGTGCAATTTCTGTGCCCATTATATGATTGTGCTGTTTACGTTAGTTAATCTTTAGACCATGTACATGTTTTTATGGAGACTTTTCATTCTTGCTATTAATGATTCAAGAAAATGTATAATGTTTTAGTGAACAGTTCAATAAAAGTTTATTTTATTATTCTTAAGAATTAAATCAGGACATGATAAGTCTCACCCCAATAACATGATATGATTTAATTGTATTATTGTACTTAAAATTACAATGATGTACTCTACACTATTCAAATATTTAACTTCTCATCAATTTACTTAATAATTTCATTAAATCAAGAAACATTGTGATTTCTTTGTCCTAAAGTATTAAGTTAATGTTTGTCTATTGAACATTTTCTTATGCATTTTTTTCTTCATGCAACTTTATTTCTATTAAATCATTTGGGTATATAAAAATTTTTATTGCTATTTATTATCTTTATTTATTGAAAAGATATCTTATTATGTAATTTAATAGTTTAATATCCTTTCTATTTATATATAAAAGAATTAAGCAATAACATTTTTTTAATATTTTCATTTTACATTACTGATAGTTTTATAACAAACTATATGATAATTTATTATTTATATATTCATGCTGTTTTACTGAAATACACTACTGGCAACCAAAATTAAAGCACGAAGAAAAACAAGACACATCACAAAAAAAATTTATTTTATAAATAACATGTTGACCAAGTAAAAATTGATTAAATTTATAGACTTTTGTGAAGTGTGGTTCCTGCCAAAGTCAGTAGCCAGAGTACTCGCTATTGTAGGAGCTGTTACATGCCTCGGCATTGATTCAAAGAGAATTTGTATGCAATCTTAGAATACAGTCAACCAAGCAGCTTCCGCACGTTGGCTCCACACGCCCCATACCATAATACCCAGAACAGGACCAGTGTATTGGGGTACTAGTACATAACTCAGTGTACCAGTACATAACGCAGCTATTCAGCATCCTCTCTCCAAAGTGTTTCCAGACTAGAATGCGACCATCATGGTGTTGCAGACAGAAGCGTGTCTCTTCTGTAAAGACAATTTCATTCCATTGAGCTATCCACATCCTTCTTTCCTCGCACAATTGATGGCGGAAACGTCTGTGGTTCTGCGTCAAGGGTAGACATAGCAATGGACGTCTTTCGGGCAGACCACTCTGCGCAGACACTGAATGATACGTTACAGACTGAATGTGCTGTGCTGAAGTGGTGCACTGAGGTGAATACGATCGGACACGTCGGTCCAAAGTACTCTGCATCCAACGATCACATATCCGCATTACAGTTGTTTGCTTCCTTCCAACACGTCTACCGGTTTTCTTGAGAGAAAATGATCGCTGTTTTCTACGAGGCCGTAATTGGTCGTTTATAAAAAAAAAAAAAAAAAAAAAAAAAAAAAAAATTTCCCGAACTTGAAATCTTTGAAATCTCCAAGCCAGTAGTGATTTGAAGTGCTGCCACAGGTGCGCGTGATGTGTGTCTGCGCTGAAATTCTAATAATTTGCAAATCTCAACTCCGCTAATGTATGTAGTAAATTTCATGTTATTTGCATGCTTTCTTCAGGGTATTGTATTTACGATGGCCAGCAGTGTATTTAAAAAGCCTTGTAAATAATTTCGAACACTAAGTTGTGATGTTTTTGAGATATATTCGATACATAATTAAATTTGATACTCTTAGCCATTTGGAAAGATAGCTAAATTTTCTCGTGAGTAATAAGGTTTATAATATTAGAATATATCAATTTTAATTGGTGCTTCAAATGAAAACTTGGTATTTTATAAAAACAGAGCTTTTTTAAACTTATTATTATACATTGAACTTCTTGAACTCTTAATTTTGTAACAATATTTTATTTTCTGTAGATTTCAATGCATGTCATTGAATTACGTTTAACTTAACGTTAAGGAAATGATCAATTCATCGTTAAGTGGACCTATATTTCAAGGAATCTAGTTTATTTTAAAAAGGAATGAATTTTCTTTGCACCATCAGTATTAAGAATTAATTGGGCTAAATGATTTAAACCATCTTTCCTTTTAAATTGTTCGATTAATAAATCAAAATGTGATGCATTTGGAAACTAAAAATAAGTTAAAAATATTTCTTTTTCTGATTAGTTTTGCATTTTTAAAAGTCTTCTGAAAATAAGAGAAAGTTTCTTGTCCCTGTCACAAGGCCACTTCAAAGACAATGGCATTGTTACGTGCGATGACTATGTTGTCAATAAGGTAGTTTAATTTTTCTTTTTCTTACTTATAATATCAAGTAGTAAAAAAATGGTATAAAGTTAAAATTTAATAAATTACAATAATATTATTTAATAGGAAATACAAAATGTTAATGCATTACTAATGAAATTGTGCCAAGTATTAAAAGACGTTGGAAATGTTGATGTAGACATATTTTTCTGCATTTAAAAATTAAATCAATATTTTGATGCTTTTACATAACATATATTTTCTAATAAGTACTTCACATCAAACTTATTGACTGTTTTGATGAGTTTGAATGTGTAAGTAAAAATAATACAATTAATATTCTGCGGATCTTAACATTTTTCTCGAATATTTTGATTATTTACTCTGAGTGGTTTGTGTGATATATCTCCTTAATTTATCTAAATTATTTTGAAATTCTATAACAAAGGTTCATCTCACTCTGGGGTACTCACTTAAAAATGTTATAAATTCTTTAACCACAGCGAGTTAGTTTATTACCTTATTCTGCTATTACGTTATTCTTAACATGTATGATTCTATATGAGGTACAATTACGATCGTCCATTTAAAACATCATAGACAGTTTTAATCTAGCTTTCGGTTGCATTCAATGTGTACAAAATGAAACCAATAACTTGATCAGAACTTTCCTTGCTACTCCGACATTACGAATAACAGAAGATGCATTAAAAAGAAAATGAAACTTATCATTCTTTGAATAGTATTGATAATCATTCAAACACACGAAAATAGCATAATAAATTAATAAATTGTAAAAAAAATATATTGCATGATATAAAAACCAATAATTTCTTTTAATTGCAGATATTTTTATGTGACTGAACAAATATTTTGTTAATACATGAATCCCGATTTCAATGAAAAATAGAATAACATTGTTATTAAAATTCTGTAGGGTCGAAATATGCACACATCAACCTGATATTTATTATGATATTGTAATGTTTATGAAGTAATAGCAGAAAATAGAAGAAGTGTTTAAAAGAGGTCATGATTATTTTTTAAAAAATTTCGTAAATAATAGTTAAGGAAAGTAGTTTATAAATTTATATTAATACAAAATATAAATGCATAATATATTTTTATATAAGTATATTTATAATATATATCTTATTTTTATTAAATAATTTCTATTTTGTAAGTGTTCCTAGTTTCTTGATAGTAAACAAAATAAAGTGCATAAAAGTATTGCCATCCATACAAAATTGTAGGTATTTTTATTATATGTGTGTCTTTGTTATAAACATTAGTTTGCATACTGTTATATGAAAACATGAGATATAGCTTAGAATTAGTGAAAAATAAATGAAATATCGGAAAATGAATAATACTGGAAACAGCATACCAGTAAAAACAATAGATTTTTTAGACTAATAATAAAAGTCATGAAGAAGAATAGTAGAAAAAATATTAAATAAATTCATTATAAGAGTTAATCTTAGTTTTTAGTATCATTAAAACAGTATCACTGCTTCCTACAAAGCAATTTCTCGAGAACCAACAGTCAAGAAACAATTAATACCATGAACAGCATTTGAATTTTAAGATAGAAGATATCGATTGAAAAAAAAAATAAACAAAATCAAATATTAAAATCAATTAATTGTGCAGTCAATGAAAATTTAATTAAAAGAAGAATAGCTGAAACAGAGCAAGAAAGAATTTACAAAACAAAATATAATTAAAACAGTATCACTCAAAAGTAAATAAAGATTTCTTCTTCTCTTATTCTTCATGATCAAAAATAATATACATGAGAGTGTAAAAAACAAATTTTTCTAATTTTGCACAAAACTGAAGATCAAACTCTATAATTATTGACTTACAACTGTTAAAATAGGACATAAATATCTTTCAAACAATTAATAATGAAAATGTTTGATTACAAACAATATAGGAACCACAAAAATAGATGAGTTCCTTAAAAAATACGTTAAAAGAGAGAGAGATGGATTTCATAAAATAACAATTATTTTCTTTATAACAAGTATCAATGTGTTAGAGAATTGATAAAAAGTATAAAACGTAAATTAATATAAGGAAAATAGAAGTAATTATATTTACCCATAAATAATTTTCATAGTTTTCTTAAATTAATCCAGTTACTATTATTTATCATACCTTTAGGCAATAAAAAAATATAACCGAACTTTTCGTGATAAAATTATGCTTTTATGAGTAACAAGTATGGATTTAGGCTAAATACCAATATTTTAGATATCAATCAAGGATTTATCAAGATTTATATGTTTAAAGTAAATTTTTAAAAAAAATGAGAGTTACCATTAATAATTAAATTTATTATTAATGATAACTCAATTATTCTTGACTAGATTGTGGATAAAATAACTAATATAATATAGCTTATAAATTTGTTGCTTGTTGCCCTTTCAATAGTAAACATGGATGATATAAGTAAATTCTCCATTAATGTAACTAGAGCAATCACCAAGTCTTAGGTGATCTTAATATAAGAATAAGAAACGCCTTACACACATGGAATGTGTTCTTGTTTGCGACTTCTACAGCACAAATGAATGCTATAAATGAATTCTAACTGCTGAAAAGCACTGCATTAAAACTGAATACTGACAATATTTTAAGGCATAATATAATATGACGAGCCTTCTTACAATTTAAAATATTTTAATTTTATTTTCTGATAATTTCTGATCTACTTAAAAAGAAAGCAATGCTTGTTTATGGTTATCTTTTGGTGCAATTTATTTGCTTGTTTATCTCAATTGGTGTTTCCTACTTTAAATTCTTTTTAATTGCAAAATCAATTTCATTTTTGCTATTATATTTTAATGTTATCTCAAATAACGTAAGCTAATAATTCGGCTAACTGCAAAAAATTCCAATATATACATAATCCTAATTCTGTTTGTCCTCCGAATTTTCGACTATACAGTACATTATAAATGCATAATTTCCAATATTTAATTTTGTGAAAACCCAATTTTATTTAAATTTTTGCCTTCTGATAAAGACAACTACATCCTAACATTAGATAATTGTAAATCAGTTATAAATCAAATAAACTACTTCATAATTGTTAAATTTAAAAGCAATAAATTGAAACGCGAAAGAAATGAATTTTAATGATCACTGATAAAACAACTTAAAAATGGATGTAAGCCTAAATAAGATATTAATTATATCTGCCTTTTTTTCTATCTATAAGGTTCAAATTTATTAGTATCATTTTGCATTATCTTACGATTGTATCATTGGATTTATAAATAAAGCAACTTAGTAAAACTTTTACCTGACTTTTTTATGCTATGAAGCATTTCTGTATAACTCAGAAAAATAAATTTTAGTTATTAGAGCAGTTAGCATAAATCGAAAAATGAAGTTAATCATTACTCTTTTTTGACACATGACACTCTCTCGTTCTTTTTTTTTTTTTAAAGAAAAATAAAGTAATTATTAAAATGTATTAAAGACGTAGCTTTAGACACGTTGACTACATATGAAATCATGTAATACAAAGTTTACTTAATTGATAAAAAAAGTGAATCACATGTATTTAAATTAAGCTGCAAAGTTCATCAAATATAGTGTTAGATGCTGGAGTTTTCCGAACTATATGTGTGTGTTGTGTAATTCATTACAGTCAAGGGATAATTCTTCTTCTCTTGATATATTTGATGTGAAGTCGGCTTCTGATCGTCCACTCGTGTAACTAGAGCACTCACCAAGTTTTAGATGCTCTTAATATGAATAAAAATAAGAGACACCTTAAACTTGGAGTATGTTCTTGTTGCGATTTCAACAGTGCAAATGAACGGTATAATCTCCATTGATGTAACAAGAGCACTCGCTAAGTTTTAGGTGATCTTAATATAAGAATAAGATGCACCTCACACATGGAATGTGTTCTTGTTACAACTTCAACAGCACAAATAAATGCTATAAATGAATTCTAACTGCTGAAAAACACTGCATTAAAACTGAATACAGACAATATTTTGAGGCATTGTTTTTTACTTAAGTCTATTCTGTGTTTATTGTATGATGAGAATTCTTACAATTTAAAATAATTTAATTATATTTTCTGATAATTTCTGATTTACTTTTAAAAAAACCATGCTTGCTTATGGTTATCTTTGGGTGAAATTTATTTGCCATTTTTTATGAATTTGTGTTTCCTATTTTGAATTATTTTTAGTTGAGAAAAAAATGAGCTTAATTATGTGATAAACGTTGAGCAATTTCATGTACTGCAAGAACTTAAACTGTGATAATACTTTAAATTGCAAAAATTTTCTTCCTTTTATAGTATTATTTATTAGTAAAGTTTTATTTTCAATGATAGCGTATAGAGACTTGTCTTATATATTGCAAATTAGTTGCAGGTGCTTTATTTTGCCATGTTAATAGAAGTAACTTTTGTTTACATACTGCGACATAATTACGGGTATAAAGTTTCGTGAAGTTAGCAAATTTGTTTCCTTGTTCATCAAATTCACTGTTCTCTATTGTAACAACAAGTAGCAACAGATTTCGGACATTTGTATGACCATCGTTGATCTTATGGACATGATAAGGGAATTATAATCGAAAATAAAAAATATCAAAACAGTTTTAATCTTAGCTGATACTTCATAACGTTCGTTTTTAGCTGCATATAGAAAATTATAGTACTCATCTGATTTCTGCAAAAAAATGTATGCTTTCTCTTACGCTATAACGTCCAAAATAACTTAACAATAAGTAGATGATACATATTCATAATGACCATTTTAAAGCTCTGATTGTCATATATTATAATAGTGTTGCAAACTATTCATAGGTGATAGTTTTTATTTCATATTTTGACAGTTGATCTTTCTTTTTATAATTGTTTTTTTTCTAATTCATTTGTATTTACGTTGTCAATTATATATATTACAAATATATATATATATATATATATATATATATATATATATATATATATATGAAAATTGTTTTTGGCGTGATGGATTTATAGAACTCAATATAGTAACATTTATTTAATACTCAAGTTTCTTAAATTAATATTTGCATCTATAATAAAGTTAATCCAAATAAGTTGTATTTATTTCCAGATTCTTATGTCATATGAATAATTGGTCATCCTTAAAGTTTTCTTAGTATGTCTTCAAAAAACATATAATCTGTATTTGAAAATCAATATTTCTTAACTTCAAAAATATGTTTGAGAAAAATAATCAGTAATCATTGATGGATAAAAAGAGTTCATGATTTGAATAGAATTATTGCGATATTTTTTCTTATACTAAAATGAATTTAACACTAGTTAGCATTTTTTTTAAACATTTTTCATGCTTTCAAACCTTAATGTATATTCCTAAATTACATATTTTTCCAAAAAAGTGATAATCTTATTTTATTTACAGTTATTCTTAAGTTAACTTTATAAAAGTGAAGTTATTAAGATAAAATAAAAAAAATTGACAAAGAAATAGAAAATAAATTTATGAAAATAGAAGGATGAACTATTAGACCCAAAGAGTTCGAATTACAATAAACCAGACCACCTTGATAATTCAATGAAAACGTAATTTGCTGAAGTGTCCACAACCCAAAAACTTTGTGGAGGTCTGATGTGTAAAAAAGTAAAATTTGTTCCACCTATTTTATAAAATCCTACGTAAAATAGTAGATAAGCATTTACAATTGGATCTGTTTAGCTTCTAAATACATAATATTTAACTTAAATAAATAAAAAATTCGTAATTATGCAAAAAATTGTCAATATATTTAAATGGATACATTTACCGAAAGAAAATTCTGAATTATTTAAGTGACTTTTAAAGAAAAGTTTAAGTTTTGAGTAATGGCAGGCAGATGGCTGAGTGGTTAGCGTTCCTGGCTCCTAGGCTGTTGGTCGCAGGTTCGAATCCCTGTTCAGGCATGGACGTTTTCTTTCCCTTTCTTTCTCTGTGTTTCTTTGTCCTTTCTTCTGAGATGATATATGAATGTGCTTCCCCCTTATAAACGGGCTTGTGGTGGTGTGACGTGGGTAATGCTACTCGCCTGCGTGACTTGGTTCACATGTGCCCACCAGGTAACACTAAATGAGTAGCAATTTCTGACCTTGTTGTGGTGAAGGGTAAATCACCCAGTGCCCGCCATTGAAAAAAAAAGAAAGTTTTGAGTAATGTATTAGATACCTTGTTCACATTTGAAATCTGAAATGAAGTCGATAAATATTGCTATCAGTTCAAAATATAACTGACATTCCAGTTAATTTGTGCGGTAACTTCTACCAATTAAGAAATTATAGTTAGTAGCGGCTTTAACACAAACAAGATAACTGATCTTCGTGACTTGATTTAAAAGGGTTTGAGGAAATATAATTTCTGTATTTATGGTTTTCTCGAAGTTTGAGATTTTACATCTGGTTCAATCAACATATTGTTGGTATCTGATATACCATATGAGCATTTAGTATAGACTCTCTTTATTAACGAAAAACGTACCTAGATTTCGTTGATCCCTCCTAATTAGGAACTGAGAAGACGAGTATTAAATTAATAAAATGAAAACAGAAGCAAAACACAGATATTTTTTAGGTATTTTTTGTAAACTGAATATTAAAATAAGCAAAAACTTGAAAAAATTTTTTAAGAAAATCTCAATTTTAGCTTACACTCTCAAATTTTAGCTTAAATGCAAAAATATGAAATCCCCTGCAGTTTAACTTTAAAAACCTAAACACTGCAAAATATATTTTTACTTCGAATCTAATTATGAATTAAGAAGCTCTAAGGTAATGCATTGAAAACAGAAGCAGAACTTTTTATGTTCAGAATATTTTATGTATGGCCTACCAAAATGAACAAGAATCCAAAGATATAAAAAAATCCCTTCAGACAGTTTCATTTTAAACATGAAAATACTTAATTTTATTGTTTAATATATTAAAGTGGACACATTACAAAATAATTTAATTAACAACTTCTTAAAACGATGTTTGCATGACAAAATGCTGTCCCGAGTAAGCAAACCGAAAGAGGTGTATGATACTTGAAAATCTTCTTTAGAAACGTAGTTATTAAATATTGAATTCAAGACTATTTTTAACTGCATATTAATCCTTTTACGACTGATGACGCTTTGGGAAAGGCGAAAACGCATTCGCTGATGAGAACAAAAATATTTTCTTAGTATATAATAGTAATATTTTCTATTATATATTAAGCTTTAAAAAATAAATATACTTATTTTTAAATTAAACAATGCACTTAGATACCGTAAATTCTTTTCTCTACTCCTAGCATTAAAACATAGATGATAATTTTTGAATGAGAAAAAGAATCACACATTTTTTCATGAAGTGAGAAGAATTTTGGCACGCGCGGAATGTTATATTGCCTAAAGTAATTACACTGGAACGTAAACAACTTCTTAGTGTATTCGATTTTAATTAACTTACAAACGCTATAACCAAAATTTTGAAAAGAAACTTAGTTTTTATTTTAAATCCCTCAAAAACTGATATACTAAGTTGCACTTTATTCCTGCAACAGTTCTCGATTCATCACCGGGCAACATTTTGGAGGACAAACTTATTAAGCATATTTATATGTTAAATTGATATATTGAGTTATCAACAGATTAATATCATTACATACCAATCACAATCTTTTCATGTTATGTTGCCTGGTAAGACCAACATATATAATCAACATTTACTTTTTCTTAGAGATATATTTTCTGTTTAATTGTTGTTTTAAACTACTTATCATTTAAGTATATTTATATATTCGAAAACTGTAAACTTTACAAAATATAATTAACTACAAATAGTATAGATAATTTTTAACTCAGTATTTTGTGTACAAATATGCATTAGCAAAATTTTATTGTCAAATTAATGATATAGTATTTATTAGAAACACTCAAACAAGTTACTATTTTCAAATAATATTTATTAATTAATAAATATTAAATAATTTATTTCCATGATTTAAAATGATTCATGTTTTTTTAATTAATTGGTATTATTTCATTGTTAAACTTCGATAAAAGAAAATGTTGATTTTTCTTTTTTTTATAAAATAGAATAGCATTACGTTATTCAAAAATTCGAACTATTTCAGAAACATTTTATCCATACTATATAATGTATGAGTAAAAAAAATTTTTTTTATTAATTTCTAGAAATTAACTTTATGAAACCTACAACTTTGGATAAAACTCTAAAACAACAGAAAGTTCCCATTTGGTCCCAATGCTGTTGGCAAATCAAAAATAATTTTAGGACTTTCACTTCTGCACGTGGTTTGTGTTTTACTTATTTACTTCATTTCATCCTTGTTGAGTTTGCCTTTCCCTTCGATCTTCTTTAACCTATAACCTGAGGTAGGACGAGATGAAGCAAGCTAATCAACTTATCCGGAAGTGCCCTTATTCCGTTTCTCAATGGTATGGTTTATCATCATTTCAATGTCCCAGATGAATGCCATTTTCAATCTTTCGACCTATACGGTCGAAAGAGGGAAAAATAAAATTTCTCAAAAAATTTGACCTAAGGATTTGCTGACGATGGCTTCAGAAAACTCATTCTTTGTGAAAAAATAAGGAATACTTTTATTAACTTATAAATTCAGGTTGCGTGTTATTCAAGAAATTAATAGATCAGTATGATTTTCCCACTAAAAAAACGTTTCGAATGAAAAAATAACTCTTTTTCCGGTATTTTTTAAAATAACCTCAATATATATATATATATATATATATTGAGGTTGATAATTTACTTATGAGAAAAATTTTCTAAAAATCCCATGTTACATATATTATAATTTTATGCAGAAAGTAGATATATTTAATATTAAATAGTTTTTTTCCTAATTTAATCAATAATAATTTTTTTCAACTTAAATATTGAGAATTTCAAGTTTTCAACATGATTAAAATTGGTATTGATGTGTTTGGGAATAAATTCAGTTTTCGTAATTATTCTAGTTACTTTACTTCTATGAGTATATACGATCTTTTTTGAATAATAATTATCTTTAGTAACTGCTGGAAAAAGAATCGTTCCATAAACCTGTCATAAATTTACTTTATATAACTCAAAACATATTTTTTTCTATAGTAGAATATCTCTTTATCATATGTTTTCAATAATTATAAAAACTGCTATAACTTTGAAATGAAGATAACATCTGTGTTTTTTGTTTCATTTTTCAACAACATTAGAATCGTATTTTAATACAGGAGTTTGAGTTAGCTCTTTTGCTAGCAAGGGATTTGTATTTTGTACCACTAAACGTCCACCATTTAGGGAGTAAATTGAATTCATGAGATCTTGAACTGTAGACCAGGTATCCTTAAATGCAAGGCATCATTAATCACTTAGCTATCATTAAATGTAAGGCAAAATTTGTAACAGTCTGTTGAAAGAAGATTTTAGTTTGGAATTCTTCTTTTTTTTTTTACATATTTCAGTGTTTAACTCCAAATTATTCCTTAGCTTGGAAAGTTGTTTTCAAGTATTTTAGTAATATTCTTATTAATTTCCTGTATTATAAATCTTAAAGACTTACATATTTTAAAATATTTTTCAGGACTCTTGTTCATGATAATTGGTTTTAAGCTTCTAATAAAATTCTAGCTACCATAAGTAAATCATCATATTTCATAGAAATGCTGATATTGACATACATTTAAATTTAATATTTATTTTACCATCTGCAAAATTGATAGTTTTAACCATTATTTCAGTAAATAAGTGTTATGGGTGTTAAATTTTGTACTATGACTTACATACTTTAGCTAACGGGTACTTAAAATTTGCATAAAACTTAATGTATCACCCGGTGATGTAAAGCAGAAAGGTAAGCATTTTCTGGAAATGCTTTTCTAAAATATTTCTGAGTCATGAAGTTTAAAGTACACTTTTAAAACTAGAGTATTGAAATCAAATGCACAAAATTGTATCTATTACAATTTCAAATATTTTTTCCCATACATCTACTCAAAACCTTAAATACTAAAATATTTTTATACTAAAATCGAAAAATATGGAAGTTGAAATCAAGGGTATTTCTTTATAAAGCAGGAAATTCGTTATATGAAAATATCTATACAATGTTATCCTTTATTTTTTTTTCAGTACACTTTAGTTTATTGTTTTCGCAAAAAGCTTAAAAGTTGCTAACAGGAAGTCACCTGCAATAAAAATATTTTAAATTGTATAGATCATTAAAAATCATCAACTATGACAGTTAAATAAAACTGTTTTACTATAACAATTATAATAAATAAGAGAAATTCTAATACAGTTGAAATTATTGGTTTAAACTTAAAAATGTCCATAGTGTTAGGAAATAATAAAAGATTTTGTAATAAAAGAAAAAGAGAAAAAAAGATATTTAAAGTTATTTTGAAAAGAAGACTCAAGCATGAATATATTGTAAGAAATGCATCTTTAATATCAACCAACCAAAGAGCAATTTAGAAAACAATTATTTTAACATAAAAATTAAATTCGATTTTTCCGTTCAATAATATATATTACAATTTAAGTGTCAGTATATTCGTTTTATTTTATGGATACTCTATAAAATTTAGTTTAATATTCAGTAGTTTTATTTTAATCAGTGAAATTAGTTATAATGGATGTTTTTCTTCTAACTTCTTGTCTTAAATAATGATATATATATACTCACTTCAACTAACAAGCGTTTTATTTAAATATATTGATCAGCAAATTGTGGTATTATCGAGTGATAGTAGATAAAATACAAAACATCTTTAAAATAATTACTTTACCATTACGGAAGTCAATTTTCAGTGCTGCATGGTTTTAAATTTGCAATTAAAAAACTGGCAGAATTTATTTTCCTACTTAAACACTGCATAGGTAAAATTACGATTATATTATTATTTTTTTGCTTTATCTTTGAGACACACCATGCTCAAAAATATTTCCATACTACATTAAATTTCTTTTTTAGCTTGTAAGTGGAAATAAATTTTGTACAAATATTTCTAAACAAATGAAATCTACAACAGATTAACGATTTCCAATAACTTATTGAATTTAATCTAGAAACATTATATTTATTTATTTTTCTTTTCAAAGAAAAAATATATTCTAATAATAAATAAAGACTTTTCCAAAATTCCTTTTTCATAATTTTATTAAGGAAAATTAATCAACGCTTTAAAAATCGCAAAACTTTCCAAAGAGCAACAGGTCACCTGATATAACTTCCTCAAATTTGTAGGTTGTACACTTCCATACATTATGACACTAAAGTGGTACTTAATTCCCTAACCAAATTGAGATCACATAACTAGGTTAACAAGATCGTAAAATAAATAAGAGTGAAAATATTTT
Organism: Latrodectus geometricus; assembly: GCA_026290005.1. Taxonomy (NCBI): domain Eukaryota; kingdom Metazoa; phylum Arthropoda; class Arachnida; order Araneae; family Theridiidae; genus Latrodectus; species Latrodectus geometricus. Next base: position 133,110 of record JAPDSC010007783.1, on the reverse strand, counting down.
AAAGGGTAGGCAAAAAGGAAAAAAGTTGTTGATTGAGGGCCACTTAATAGGAAGTAGTTTGAAATCGATGTTACAATCTACTTTGATAACTGAGATTATCTTTCCAGGCTTTCAAGTATCCTCCGGTCATTTTTTATGCATTTCAACTGCTCGTTCCTTAATTCTAAGTTTTTAGCTGATCTCATACGCCCTAAGCACACTTTGAAATTAATGTAAATATTTTTTCCCCATTTGTTGAAAAAATCTTAATATCGGGTCACTTCTAAATAATAGCAAAGGTGACCTGATATTTAGAAATTTTCAAAAATAAAAAATCTGATTGAATCTAAAAAATCTTATTAATTATTCAGAGCTTTTTCATCTTGTATTACTTACATGTTCGTAAACTTGATTTTTTTTAAAATTTATTTATCTAAATTCTTTAATAACTTTTTCAATATGGACATTTTAGGTGATGGACAAGCGCTTACACGTAATTGATAATTAACAAAATTATGAAGGATAATGAAGGATATTTTTTATATTATCGAAGTCTACTTATAAATTTGAATTTGTGCAATTAGCAAAACGCGCGAGGGGGTACATAACAGCATTAACAAATTTTTATGCGTTACATTAAAAAGGGAAAATTATATTTATTGTCTAATGCATTTCTATTACATTACCAAATTTTTATGAAAAATATTCCACTCAGCTTATGTCTTGATAAAAACTTGCTTATATAAATAGCAAAAAGAAATGCTTACTCAATAGAGTAAATGCAACTTGCAACACGGGAAAACTACAAGTTATTAAGGGACAATGAACTCGGTCATTTTCACCCATCATTGAAAACTTAGAAGAAAGTATGATCTCGTTGTAATACCCAATTTGTAGCGTTTTCATCTTATTATTTTTAATAATTGTGCAGTAAATTTCCATTATATTGCATTACTCAAAGTATGCATCTTTTTCAAATGAGGAAAAAATGTTCTATGAATAATAATACTCTTTCTATTTAGTATGAACTGCATAATTCCTAACGAATTATTTCAAATTTATTATCAGAATTTTTCTACCATATAGTTAAAGTGTCAACTAAATCTCATTCATTAATTAATCAAAATTATTAGTTTGCTCAAAATTTACATTAAATTGCCAAAAATAAATTTAATCAGACTTAATCGAGATTTAAAATGAATTATTATTTTGAGTGCTACATATAGCTATTGAGTTAGAGGGAAAGTTCTGTCGTATTTTAAAGAAAATATTTGAATTCACTTATAAAAATATGCGTTTAATATTAATCAATTATATATGCTCCATTATTTGTTACAACCTGTTGCCATCTTCCAGGTAACCTGAAAATTCCTGTTTTGTAGAAGTTCTCATCCATGGAGTTAAAATAGTCAGCAACTGCCTTAGAAACACTTTCAAAAGACTTGAATTTTTTTCCCGTTAGATAATTTTGCAGAGATCTGAACAGGTAATAATCAGTGGGTGTAATGTCAGGTGAATACGGGGGATGACTAAGGATTTCCCATCCTAATGCATTCAGTTTTTGTAGTGTCACCATTACAGTATGCGGGCGATCATTATCGTTGTGGAACACTATTCCTTTTCTGGACGCTAATGCTGGCCTTTTTTCTTTGATAGCTGCATTCAATTTATCCAGCTGATTGCAGTATAGATTCGCATTGATGTTTTTTCCCTGTTTCAGCAACTCGTAATACACTGGACCTTTCCTGTCCCACCACAAACAAAGCAGCACTTTTGGTTGATGGATACTTGGTTTTGGAACTGTTGCTGATGATGTTCCTGATTTGCAGTAAGATTTTTTTCTTTTAATATTCTCGTAAAAAATCCACTTTTCCTCTCCAGTAACCAGCCTGTCCAAAAACGGCTCCACATTGTGTCTAATCAGATGTGATGAACATATTCTAACACGATCAGACAAATTCTTTTCCGTTAATTCATGTGGAACCCAAGCACTTTGCTTTAACACAAACCCAAGAGATTTAATGTGATCTCCTACAGTTGTATGATGAATGCCAAACTCTTCTGCAATTTCTTGACTTGTTAAATGTGGATTATTTTCCAACATGGATCGCAAAACATCATTATCGATCTTGGATGGTCGTCCAGATTGAACACTTTCTTTGAGGCTCAGGTCCCCGGAACGAAATTTGCTAAACAATCTTTGACAAGTACAAACATTTACAATATCTTTTCCAAAAACTGCACATAAATTTTTACATGCAACAGATGCGTTGCTTCCTTTTTAGAATTCATATAAAATGCAGTGTCGTAAATGCACTTTATCTACCGACATGTTTTTCCCTTTAAATATTACAAGTAAATGATGAACGGTAAAGAAGGGCACCTTTTATATTATACAGCAGCTAAAAAAAACAAAAAAAACAAAAAAATCTGATTGACTCACTAGCCAGATGTTTTTTTATTTACAAGAAAAATCACCTGCCTATTTAAAATATGACAGAACTTTCCCTCCAACTCAATATTATACAAGTAAAGAATTGCCTATATAAAATTCAATTTATAATTTCTGTTAGTTGAATTTGCATTAAATATTTTTTCAGTTTAAGATTTACAAACGAAGAAATTAATTCAATATCTACTTCAAAAAATGCTTCATCAGTAAAAGTACTATTAAATTTTTTTATAAACAAAATATAAACAATATGAAATATTGAATTTTTCAGATTTATACAATTTTTAATGTAATTTCTGTCCTTTTGTTATTAAGAGATACACATGATGCAAAATACTTTTTAAGTAGTTTAATATGATGTTTTTTCAGAGACACATTCTATTTCAATAACTAGATTCATAATTATGAAAGTAGTTAACATAAATACTTATCACTAATTTTTTTTAGTTTGTGTAGAATTAAATTAGATATTTTTTAAAGAAAATATACTGAATTTATCTCTATATTACATAGCCATAAGGAATTATACTTTTTTTTGTTTCCATTTATTGAATTGCGAAAACTTTAAATAGTATTTAAAATAAAAATCTTGGCTTTAGAAAAAAAGAATATTTTAAAAATTATCGAAAAAATCTTTAGATAAAAAGAATATTCTAAAAATTATCGAACTAGACAATCTGAGACTAAATTTCTCGCCGATGAAGCCAGCTTCTTTTATGAAGTATTTCCCTTAATTATTTATAATACGTTTTAACTAATGTATAATTTTTCCTTTTATATTTTCTCAACTATTGTATCTGTTCAGAAATAAAAAAATTAACTTTATGAAACACAATTTACTTTTTTAATATTAAACACACTACTTTTTAACAATTATACTGTATCATTCTCTTTCCATCGGCTCTTTACAAGGTCATCGGTCAGCGGCTCAAGCTAAAATGATAACTTAGTGGAAAGCATTCTGGTCTTTCAATCAACACTTAAGTTTGATTCTTCCCACCTTGGTATCGGTTTATAATTGAAAATAAGTTTTTAAGCTGTATTTTTCTTAATCGAATCAGTTTATCTGATATAAAAATGACTGGCGAGGGAACCGTTGTTCTTTACCATTCTAAATTACATTTGTAAATACATGCAAAAGCATAAATCTTTCATACACCACTAACAACTTTTAAAATAACTGCACATAAAATCATACAAATAGAAACAAGCGCTATGAATGTCACACTAACGTGTGATACACTTATATATTCCTTATAAAACTTACTTTTCGTTTGTTTTCCAGAATAATTTTTATTTATTTATTTATTTAAAAAGCGATTTCAGAAGTTACTACATTATTTTATCTAAAACACAGTCTGTTTGAAACTTTTGAATGTTGTTTAGACTACGAAAAAATGCAAGTAAAGTAAAGATTTGTTCCAAACAAAAACCATAATTATTTAACAATCTATTAAAAGTCATATTTTTCATTGACTTAAAAGAATTGAGTGATATGCAAATAATGAAGTGTCAAAAATTAAAGAAAACATTATTTCACTGTTTCACAGAGAGTTAAATTATATTCAAATAAATTCCAAATCAGATTATTTTAAATTATTAGTCAGAATTAAATGCAATATTTTACAAAAATATCCTAATTCTAGTTTCTAAGTACTTGTTTCTGTACTATAAGTTAAACTGGATTTTCCTCTAACAAATAATTTTAAGGATAATTTGATTAAAATCCATTTAGAACGAAAAGTTCCTATTAGATTCGGTTGATATTTAAAAATTCTTATCAGATACATTCTACATTGATCAAAACAATCATTTTGAAATATCTACAGTATACTGTGATAGTTATGATTTCGTAAAATAACATTTACAGGTTATGAAATCGTCCTTTCACTATAGTAGGAAAAGGACTAGCTATAGATCTTCTCATTACGATGTTATCGTGTTAGAGTGTTACTCTACACTGCTAGCCACCGTAAAAGCAACACCCTAAAGGAAGCATGCAAATTAACATGAAATTTACAGCATACATTAGCAAAAGTGAGATATGCAAATGATTAGAATTTTAGCGCAGACGCACATCATGCGCATCTGTGTCACTACTTCAAAGCCTTGTTTAAGAATTGGAGATTTCAACGATTTTAAGTTCGGCAATTGTGTTTTTCTTGTTATCCTTTTTTTTTACAAAAAAAATTAATTGTGCGTTGTAGAAAACAGCGATCATTTTTTTACCAAGTATCCAAGTTCGACAGAGGAAAGATAGTGGCCTACTGATATTGTGGATTATCTTTCAGGAAAATCGGTAGTCGTATTGGACGAAAGCAAACAACTGTAATGCGAATATATGATCGTTGTAAGCAGAAGAGTACTTTGGACCGACGTGTCCGATCATATTCACCTCAGTGCACTACTTCACATGATGACAGGGAAATCGTGCGCATGACAGTCGCGGATCTCTCAGTCACATCACAAACCAAAAAAAAAGCACATTCAGTCTGTAACTCATAATCCAGTGTCTGCGCATACCATTCGACGCCGTTTACAGCAGAGTGGTCTGTCCACAAGACGTCCATTGCGTCGTCTACCCTTAACGCAGAACCACAGACGTCTCAACCGCCAATTATGTGAAAGAAGGATGTGGATGGCTCAATGGAATGAAATTGGATTTACTGACGAGACACGCTTCTGACTGCAACACCATGATGGTCGCATTCTAGTCTGGAGACACCTTGGAGAGAGGATGCTGAACAGCTGCGTTATGCACCACCACACTGGACCTTGCGCCATAAAACCCAACCAACCAGCACCACCACACTGGTCTGTACTTGGGTATTACGATATGGAGCGGTATTGGATATCACTCTTGCACTCCCCTAGTATACATTGCACTACTTTAAACAGCTAGCGTTACATCTTCGATATGTTGGGGCCAGTTGTCCTTCCTTACCTTCTGGGCTTGCCTACAATCATGTTTCAATAGGATAATGCGTGACCAAACGTGGCACGCATTATCCCAGGGTTCTTCTTTAACCACCAGATTGAATTCCTTCCCTGGCCTGCTCACTCTCTGGGTTTTTCACCGATAAGAAACATGGGGTCTATGGTTGCTCAACGATAGATCCAGATTATATCCCTAGCTGCCATACCAGATCAACTTTTTCAACATGGGGAATTGCTTGGTCTGGTGTACAAGAACACTTCTAAAGCCTTTTTCAATCAATCAATGCTGAGGCTACAGCGTTGATTTCCAACAATAGTGGCTACTCTGGCTACTGATTTTGGCAAGACCCACACTTAACAGAAATCTATAAATTTATTCATCTGATACTCCTTGTGAAAATCCTTTGTGATTTTACTTTATATTGAACAAATAATAACAGTAAATAATTATTCATTTTTGAAAAAATCTATTAACTGCGACACCTATTCAACTCAAAAAATGTATGATTTTCCTTTTACGAGCATTCAAAATTGTAAAACTGTGTGTGATGCACTTTTAAGAAACACAATTCTTTGAGAGCGTAAATGTTTCAGTAGAATTCTCTTTATTCATCATTGAAATTTTGTAGAAATATATGGTTAATAGAAATGCTTTAATAGGCATATAAATATCGTATACATATTAAATTTTGCTTAAATTTAAATTATAAAAAATTATTTGTGTGTGTGTGTCTTGCGAATACAAAATATTTGAAAGTTCCTTGTCAACAAACTTGCAGAAAAGCAGGTATCAAAATTAAATTTGTGATACCTTTTCAAATGAGCAAAATAAATATTTTGTGGCGATAAAGTTTGCTGTAATAAAATGATAAATTCATCTAGAATTTATAGTTGCTAAAAAAACATGGGCTCATCAAGTGTGCAACGATAAAAAATCGAGATACATTTTTAGGATAATATATTCAAGCAAACTATAAGAAGACAATGCATGACTTATATTAAGAAAATTTATTAAGCAAACTGACTTATAGGAATTACAAAATGATGATTGCAATAAGGAAAGTTTTACTTCATCAGGATAACACAAATTTTCGAAAGTAAATAAATGTTCAAAATTTCAATTTTTTAAAGAGAGAGAATGAATTTTTTTAATATTTTTTATTCCCCGATATGATTCTCTAGATATTTCTTTGTATCTGAATTTTATCTGTTCCCAAAATTTAAAGTAAATATGCATGTATTAAGCTTTTTTCAAATAGAAAAGGATTTTGATTGTGAATGAATATCTGAAAAAAAATTTTAAAAACTTATTGTTGGTTGAAATGATTGAGTTTCTAGAAAAACATATCGAACAAAATTGCCAATTTTACATCCTATTAACAATTTTTCACTATTTCATCTTTAGACTGTTCATTTTCTGAACTGATGTGATAATTTATATACTTTTTGTTTCCAGGAAATAAAAAACTGAAAATTAAGTTAAAATTTAAGAATTCTTTCATTATGTAACATTATAAAATGCAGCATATTCTTAACATTTGATGAGTGATTATAAAGGTTGTACATTTTTAGCTAATTCTGTTTACAAGTGATGTGGAAATAAGGAACAATTGTAATAAAGGTTTTCACATCGAGGCTGCGTCAACATGATAAAACATTATGAATCTAAGAAATATCTAATAACGTTGTTTTACACAGAGCATTATGAGAATTGAAAAGTAGGAATTAACGCCAAAAATCATTATTTTTCTAAAATATTTCTGATGCATTTTCCTTAAAAACTTTTTGAAATTTAAATGAAGATTTCATTAGGGAAATGATTTTACAAACAAAGCACGACCTCAAATTGAAAACAATTTTTAGCTTAACTTATTTGTATACATGTAGTAAGAAATCACAATGTTAACTTTCTAAAAATTTTGATTAAAACGCAGATTATAATTTATTTTGTATTTATGTCTCACACTAAAATTTCACTAATCTTATCATATTCCTAAAATCTTCCAGAGATAATAGCTGATAATTTATATCCAGTCAAGTGAGTATATAAATATTTGAGAAATTCTTTCTCTTTCTTGAACAAGTGCATAATGTAATGATTATTTAAACAGTATTTTCATCAACATAATGATAGTTCGTTTAGTCAGTTATCTATCCTGCTACTGGTGTTAAAACGACCATAATTTTGCTAATTATACCTACAAACATCTAACAAAGCCAAATTTTATACTATTCGATACTGTATGCATATGTTTTAAAAATTATGTTTATTCTCCCAAAGAGTACAAACTTTAACAATAAACTAATTTGATTTATATATCATGCTAACAACCACACAACAACCCCACACACGCACTATAATAGTAGACTTTTAATAATTTTTATATAATTAGACTTGTAAATACCATAATATCCATGTTGTACAGTATATGTAATTTTTAAAATCTATTAGAAACTATCTTTATATTCCTAAAGGAAAAATTTTAATAGTAAATTAATAATACATAATTATCATACTAACATCTATTTGATTAAAATCAAATGACAAAAATTTTAAAAATTGTAATTTTTCAATTTTTTTTTTTTTTTTTTTTTTTTTTTTTTTTTTTTTTTTTTTTTTTTAAGGAAATTTTGAAGCTTACTTTAGTTGTGATGAAGCAATATCAGACATACATGAGGATCTTTTTGAGTTATTCTCCTTATCAGACTGGACGTCGGAAGACAGTGAAGCCGAAAGAGAAGACAGTGATGATAGTCAAGAAAAAGCAAAAAAAGGACAAGGAAAAATAGAAAAAAAAAAAACCCAGGTAAAACGCACTAGAAAACAACGAGTAAAAAAGGAAAAAATATGGCAAAAAAAGAAAATTGCAACAATAGTAGAAAAAAAAAAGAATAAAAAGAAAACGTAAGTTATTTTGCACAAAATATTTTTAATTTATTTATATTGTGGAAGTTTTAAATACTTATAGTTCTAAATCAAAATTTAAGAAAAGTATTTAGAATATTGAAAAATAATCAACATTTCAATTTTTATATTAATGAACAAGTGTTCAGAATACAAATCCACCTCTATTTAAAATCAAATAGAGAAAAATCTTATACAATATTCCCTATAAACCCTTTAATATATATTTCCTATATAAACGGATAACGAAATGACCAAAAGGATATTAAACTAGTTGATTAAAAATAATTTTAAATTCAAAACAATTTTACTGTTGCATACAATAAGACTCATTTTTACACTCTGCAACAATTTGTAACTCAAAACATTGAAAACTTTAATATATATCATCATATTCAATTTGAATCAATATATTATGTCACTGATTTCTTATAAAACTTTTTTTTAATTATGAGCAAAAGGTGATAATGCCAGAAAACACACACACAAAAAAGTACAATGTATAACATTAAATTTTACCTAACATTCATGTGTACACAAATAAAAGTTTTATATAATAAATACTCTCATGTCCTTAAAAACATTATATTGCGATTTTTTTATTTAAATTTGTTTCAATAAATAAAATAAATAGAAATGAAAAAGATGCTAGAAGAATGAATTTTCCATTTTAAGAATTTTTTAAAAAAAATTGCCATGTACCTGCTAGGATTTATAAAACTCTCTTTGAATGTGACAAACAATAAAAATATAAATCATGACCACTATCTATAAAACTTTGAGTCACCATTATTCTTATGAATTATATCATATGTCGTGTTAATACACCATTAAATTCTTAAACGCGATAAAATAATTCAACTCATCTCTTACATATTAAAGTTTAATATGTAAGAGATGATTGAATTATTAAAGTTGGAAAGCTACATATTAAAGTTTAATATGTAGCTTTCCAAATTTTGTGGTATTGTTAGAATCTTACTTGTAAAATGCATAAGTTTTTCCTTAGGTGAGGAGGGTCACATAGTTAATATTAAATTTGGCTATGCATAAAGTCTATGGATAAGAGCTCAAGATGCCAGTAGTATAAACAAGAACGTTTTCCATTAGAAAAAGAAAAATATGGTAAATGTTAACAATCTAGTAGTAAAAAAAGCTAATTAAGGTAGAAATCGTCTTACAATGCTTCATAAAAATCACCAATAATCAGTTATCGTATACAACTGTACTCTATAACTACAATATATGATCTTCCACCATCGTTTATTCAAAACCTCCGTACGCGAATACGGCTCTCATAGTCGTAAAGACGAATGTAACTAGTTAGTATCTTACGTGGTTTCTTACTGTTCTTTCAAGGCACCTCGGCAGTTTTAGGCTAAGTTGCTGCGATATCTTTTTAATGCTAAATATGTGACACTTTTACAACGCTTTGTGTACAGCCTGAAGCTTTTGTAAGGCATTTTCGCACCCAATGCCTCCCTTTCCGAAGATAGTAAGCCGTATTCACATCTCACAACTCAGTAAATCCGGAAAAGACTTAAACATTTATCCTGACAGACTTGCATGTAGAAGGCAGAATCATTACATTGATTTCCCATGGTCAACACTGGCTGGAATCTTCAACTCATTTGCTCCGCATTTTACTCATTTGCATACCCGATTGGGACGAAACGTTTGCCAATTTAAGCCACGTAAGCATTTAAGCCTTCTTATATGATTGAAACTTATTTTATTGAAAATGAGCTTATTATTTTATCAAAAATACTTTCTACGTAAAGAAATGTGTTTGAACTTGTAATAAGCAAACCAAAATCCTTTCCGAGCTTCTGTACTTTTGAAATGAAATTAAATATAAAAACAGAAAATTTCATGCAACGTATTTTCTAATTTTATAAAGGTATGTTTTCATATATTTCGTATTTGTATTTTCATTTAACTAGAGCAAAACAAAGTGTTGTTTGTAATGGCCTGAAATATTTCCTACAAATATCTCAAAATGATTTGGAGCCATGGTTAAATGACTACATCTGCTCAAACACTGACGTTTGCAATTTTCACATTCAATAAGATTCTTCAAATCTTTAAAGCATAAAAATTTTAGTGTGATTGCATTTAACTAGATCAAAATTTAACTAGCTAATTTTATGTCCTGACAGAGATTTGCGCACTTACTGATCTGTGCAGAATATCGAGAGCCTGATACTATTACAATTAAGGTAGAAATTCTCCTTTTTTGTACTATGAGAGGGATTTTTTGGAAAAATTTGGCGTGGTAAAATTTTGGAGCAAAAATATGAAACATTTTTATCAAAATAAGTGCAAGCTTTAAATGAAAGAACAGATTAAAAAAAATTATGTAATACACATTTTTGCATCTTTGTAAATGATTTTATATGATTAAATTGCACATGATTTTGTTTCAAATTTTAAATTATATAAAGTGGTTATTTTTTACAATTGATTTATTTTTCGTGTGATTGTTTTTATTAATCATTAAATAAATTATTGAAAATTATTTGTATTTTGAAAATAAATAAGTTATTGAAAATTATTTTGATAGATAAAATTAAACAATGTTATTCAATATATTTCAATAATTATTTGAATTCATGTTTTAGCAAATGATTTCTGCAGGATGAAATAATTATCTAATATAAAATAATATTAGGTTGGGGAAAAAGAAATCCATTATTTTTACGTGAACTTTTTGTAACTTCTTTCAGATTCGCTTTGTAAAAAGGTTTAAAACAGTTTTCATATAGATTTTTAGGTCTTGTGCGAAGCTACGACTGCTGACATGCTGTCAAGTTTGATAATTTTTGATATTTTATAGACATTCTCGACGATGCTGTATCCATGCGAGATGCGTCTTTAGCATCCAAATACCCAAATGGAATCGAGGAAACCAAAATTGTGCGTAACTGGTTGTTACAGTCATATATAGGACAACAAACACCTTTCACAATTTTAGCCACCTGGTTAGCATTTTCGCCATTATAAAAGAAAAACTAAAATGTATCGAATTTTCTGTTTGTTGTCTTCTATTTTTAAAAGCTTGTACTCATAACTGAATTAATCAAACAAAAAACCGCAAGAGAATATTTTAGTGTCAAATGTCACCTTTCCAATGAGCATAAATTTGAAATTGTTTGATAGATACCTCACGAGATAGCGATCACTACAGACGTCTACCGAAAAAATAATGGATAACTTTTTCCCCAAACTAATATAATATGCATGAAATAATATGTATACATGAATAGTTGTTTTTCACCATCTTAATATTGTTAAGGAAAATTTAAAAACAAAATATATATCTTCCGTTCTGCAGTATAATTCTCAAATGATTAGTAAGCCAAAGCTTATTCTTTTAATTTTTTAGGAACTTGAAGGGAAAGAAGAATAAAGGAAAAAACAACATAAATATTCGAAAGAGAAGCTCTCGAGTGCAACAGAAAAATGTATCACAAAAGTCTTCTAAATGAATATGACTGTAAAAACATTGAGTGTATTTGCAGATGCACTTCTTTGAAAATAGGTCTGAAAAATAGGATACTCAGTTTTTTATTTCATTCAGTTTTCCTCTTTACAGTAGATTCCAAACATTATAATAACCAGTAATAAAGTTTCATCTCATAAAATATATTATAGAAAATTAATTGCGTACCTTGTACGCTAGGAAATTGATTTTTCGTGTTTTCTAAAGTTATCATATTCGAAGGAAGTATACTCAAAGCTGTTTTTGTCTTGTATTTTATGTCCTCTTATTTTTTATTATTCGATTTTTTTGTGCTGTGTATGAAAATTTCAATGAAATCGGAATATAATTTACTAACTTATGAATAAAAAAAAAGTAGTAGGTTTGATGGGGGCCATTTAGATTTTTTTGATATGTATTTCATCACATTAAATAAGTATTACATCAGCCAATTATGTATGTATTGCGTGTGTGAATTCTGCAATCGTATAACACTAAACATAACGGGGATTTTTTTTTATTCGGCAAAATTAATGGGAAAATGGGTCAAATGACCCCTTTCGGTAGTTTTAGTGTTAACTGTTGAATGCAAAAGAATTAAATAAAAGTGAAATAGCATATTGAACGGGAATTCTTCTATAGTAAAGCAAAAATGAATTGGCAGCAAATATATATTGCAGGACATCTGCATCCGGCTAGTTTGGGTTTTCTTGAAACGGAATGAGTGTCCCGTTAAGTAGCTGTATTGGTTTTTTCCTAATAAAATAATTGGCGACTAGTCACATGCATTGTTTTTTTCTGTCTTTTTTTTAATGGGCACATAGAAGTTTACTTTAAGGGAGCAGTTTTTTTTTTATTTTATTTATTTTTTTTTTTTTAAATATTCCGCTTAAAAAATCAATTTCAAGTTACTTTATAATGTTTTATGCTATTTTCTAAGTGAAAATTTTTTCTATGGTCCTTTACTACGGAAAAAATACTTTTTAACTATATTTGGAATACTATTTTTATAACTACTCGTGAAGTTTTGTGCGATTTTTTTAGGTGAACACTATCTACCACACAAAAACAGGTTTGAGTGTAATTCATGAAACTATTATAAATGCTTAGATATAAATGTTAAATTTTAATTGTATCAAGCAGTAATAAATGTGTATTTTTGAGAATACACACTTCTGTTTTATTTTCTGTAAGTAGTTCTTAATGTATTTTTGTGTTTGTTAATATGTGAATAAAGTTAATGTATTTAAACTAAAAATTATGTACAAATTCTTTTGCCCAAATCACATTTATTATTAATTTCTATAGCTTTTAAAGACCACAACAAAAATGCATAGAAAAATTACAAATGTCATACAAAAATTACAATCTTTCTATGGGAATTGATAACAATTCCACTTAATGTTAAATTTTTGGTTTTGACTGTTTAATTTGTTTCTTATAAAATAAATAGCACACGATGAAGTTTTCCCTTATCAACATGAGAATAATTAAAAGGTCTGGTAAAAAGCTAAATTATTTTCAGAACTGTGGATATAGTCAATATCATTTAAGCCTGCATCCAACAATCTCTTTTATTTCTAATCCATTATTAGGTTTGAAATTTGGCTAAATCCTATGAGCATGATAGGCGATAAATAAATGCGCCAAACTTTTTTACTGAGCCGGAGTGTATTCTTGCTGTTTTATGACGTAACCTGATATAAGCATCCGCAAAATTTGTGTTTGGAGTTTTAGTAACTACTGATGCATTCTTCATTCATGATTAAAAGTATGAAGAGGTTTCATTTTGAAAGTGTCAAACTGAAATTTAAGTATGTTTATTATTGAAATTTAAGTTATATTTTGTTTTTAAAGTGTATATCAGAGGGAAATTCATGTTTGTTATATTTTTTGAAAAATATTAAGTTGAAATTTAAATGTTTGAACTTTATATTTTTTAAAGTATATCTCAAATTGAAAAATTTTAATTATTGGTGCGTAGGAAGTAGAATACTAATAAGACAATGATAAATTGAATTAACGTTTTTTTTAATTCTGCGAGTAATGTTGTGTTATTACTTTATAATTTATTTGATTAAAATTGCTATTTGCTAATGTATGTAATAATTCATGTCATTTATTGAGCATTGTGTAGAGTTATTTAATGCATATTTAGGTTATGTGAATTGTATGGCTTGAACTCGAGTATTCATTAAAATGTATGTATAATAATAATATAATTAGAAAGTCGAATCTTTTCACTCAAATGTATTTTATTTACGTTATTAACTTCATTGCCCTGTTTTCTCCGGGGCTTAATTCCATTCTCAATGTTTTTTTTTTTTTTTTTTTTTTTAATGGCGAGTGCCATTGCCCGGCTTATTAAAATCAGAGTTTTCATAAAAAATGTACTTTATTTACGTTAACGATTTAGCTTTATTGTCCGGTTGTCTCCGGAGTAGATAGCATTACACTGATACTTTTTTAAAGTGAGCGCCACTGGCCAGTTACTTAAAATCCGATCTTTCATTAAAATGTGTTATAACGTTGTTGATTTAGCTTTATTTCTAGATTGTCTCCCGCTGTAGACTGCGTAATATTTAGTTTTTATTTGTTTTTAATATGTAGGCCTTAGGAAATTAGTTTCTATAGTTATAATTATTTTAATACTTCTGTAATACGTAATTGTAATGAAATTTCGAAATCTTGATACTTGAAGTTTAAAATAGCACGAGATTGCAATTTTATAGGTTCAAGTTGGGGTACTATCGGGATTTTGAAAACAAGATATTGCACGAAATGACGTAATTTAGGTTGGCAAAATAACTACAGAGCTCTGGGCGAAAATTGGAAATCGGGCCAGACTCTAGCTGCCTCCTAGGATTTTACCTCCCCCCCTTTTTTTTAAGCTTACACACAGCCTATAACCTAAACTCAACTATGTAAAAAATATTTATTTTTAAAAATAAAATTATTGAATAGTAAAATTTTAATGTTTATAAAGATAAGTCCACAATACTAGAATAAATAGATAGCATTGTAATATTGATGATAAATATAATAATACTGCATCGAGACCTCATAGCACACCATGAAAGTTTCAACCGTTATCTAGCAAGTGGTAAATACTGGGTTAACAATGTTCTGCCAGAATATGAGCGAAATATCTAAAAGTGAAAACTGTTTACAATTTTAAAGGTTGGTTCAAAAATATGACCAATTTCAAAGCATCATGAATTTTTATTGACTAAGTTATTAACATAAATTTTCAGTGCGATTTCATTCAATATAATATACTTTACCCAAACGTTTAGGACAAGCCAAGAACTTTTTCAACACATTTTTGAGGTATTTTTCCAATATCCTTTAATTGCTTTTTGAAGTTTTCTTACTTTGTCTATTTGTTTTTTTAACTATTCCCATAAAAGAAAACAATCACAAGGATTACAGTCAGGGGAAAGTTGTAGCTATTTCTCAAAAGGAAAAAAAATATTTATCTTTCAGCCATTTTATAGTAGATTTTACAATGACTTGAGGCAGAGTCTATGAAAAACTTCAACTTTATTCTGATAGTATTTAGCAACAACTTTAGCTTTTGCTTCAACTAAAAATAGTTTTATTGAAGAGACATTCATATAACACTTGATGGCCATCTTACTTTTTGCAAAACTGCTGCGTATTTGCGACACTCTTCATGTGAAATATACTGTATCTTCGTTTTTCCAGATGTGGTTGACAGATGAAACAATGCTTCATCTAAAGTTACCCATGTTTTCTTTCTTTTTTTTAACGTTAAGTAGAGACCAAGAATGCTTTCTTTTTTCAGACATTTGATGATAGACTCGGTTATTCACTTCTTGTAGATAATGTAGCAATTTGACGACATATTGTCAATTACTATACCTGTAGTATCGTTGCTCAAGTTTTTTTGTGCTAAAAATTTCCTACAGCCATAAGTCTTTTTTTAAAAAAAAATGATTCCCACCCCCCTCCCTTTAAGGACTTTCTTCCGTACACATTTTTCTCTGAAGATTTTATTGCCAGCCAAATTTTATTTCAAAGCATAGACAGTAATACATTAAAAAATGTCTTGGTTTTTATATGCTTTATATTTATAACAGAATTTAAGCAGTTATCCTTCACAGGTTTTAAAATTTCGTTAGGGGTTTGAGAATCTATTTTCAGGCCCATAATTTACTCCTACTGATAACAAAAAAAAAAAAAAAAAAAAAAGATAAATTTTTCATTTTAAACTGGCAGCGATTTGCTGAAAATAGTTATATTTTTAAAATTGGTTATGTCACACTAGTTTCGAGTCAACCTGTACTATTTTTCAAAGGTTAAAAATAAGCTTCTAATGATAAATAAAATTATACACAAGTATATTGTGTATCTATCGAACGGAGTAAATTTACTTCTATATTGTAACTAAAAACTAATTTTAATTTTTCAAATAAGAACAAACAAGAATGTAATTAATTATATTTGGTTTAGTATTTTTAGATTAATAAACAGTTTAAATAAAGACAAAAGATTAGCCTTCATGTCAATTGTTCTAAGTTAAATTCTAACAAAAAATCTCATCCCGTGATTTAAATTCATACTTGTTTTCATCACAAAATTTGATTTTTGTACAGAAAATGACAAAAAATAGGTTTTAATTGAACTAATGGTAATTATGATAAGTTTGTAAATTCCAACATATCTGAGAATTTTTCTTAAAGTTTTGCAGTGAAGTGTAATTGCTTATCGATGGACAAATTGTTTTTTGCTTTAGTAAATTAGAATTCGAAGCAACGCTTTTCAATTTTCAAAGAAGAAGTAGGTCTAAGGTTTGGTAGGTTTGTAGCCACTGGGCCATTTACCTTGATTTTATAGTGAAATTGATTGGAGCCTAAAATTAATCTGCATAACAAATAGACAGTTCTAGCACACACAAATAAATTTTATGCAATAATTTTAACTCAAGGAATAGTAAGTACTCCCAAGGGATTGTACAATACATGGCAATGAATATTTGTAATAAAAAAAAATAGAAAAATTCAACTTCTTGATTTACATATTTAAATGAAAAGAATAATTTACAGAAACAAAATATTTGTACGAATACAATTATTTACATACAAACATTAAGGAAACAAAATTCTTGATTAATACAGTTATACATGATAAAACAATCAAATTTATTTAATTGTTTGTTTGAGATCTTCTTAATAATAATAAAAAAAAGACATATATATATATATATACACACATATATAACAACTTTTTTTTATATAAATATGTATAGAAGTTAAGAAGGAGAAATAACTATCTACAAAGTGTGTGATTAAGAAAAAGATTATGACAGTAGTAAAAGGAATGTAATAAGTGAGGGACTAAGTAAGTATGCCACTCCTGTTATATATATATATATATACACACACACACATATATATATATATATATATATATACACATATATATATATATATATATATATATAAACACGATCATGTCCAATTACAAGGTTTGTTTGTAAGCATTCCGAAACTCGAGAGAAGAAATTGTGGAGTTGAATGGCAGCAATTATTTCAGATTATGAAATGTTTACTTATTTTGATTTTTTCATTCCCATTGAACATTTAGGGAAGTGGATCGAAAGATTTGTTTGTGGTTTAAGCCTCAGTACAGCTCTTGGTCTATGAAAATTAATTAATTGATATGGATTGTATTTATCAATTTTTTGAATTTCCGTATTAGAAATTTGGTAAAGTTTGTCATAAAATCTAAATGATAGATATTTTATATAGTTAACTAGCGTTAATATGCCAAGGTTTTTTCTAATTTGTTCATTCCTAATGTAATAAACGGATTGCGTGATTAGTCTGAGCAATTTGCTTTGTTGAGCTTCCAGTATTTTAAGATTAGTTTCTGCAGCCCCGCCCCAAATTGGTGCTGCATATGTGATAATTGGTCTCAAGTAGGCTTTATAGATTAATAATTTATTGGGTAGTGAAAGCTTTGAGCTGTATGCCATAAGTGGGAAAAGAGTTTTTCTTCCCGCGATGAATTTATTTTTAATTTTATTGATGTGGTGTTTCCACGTTAATTTGGAGTCTATCGTGAGGCCTAAGTAATCGACCTTATTGGTCCAGGGGATATTGTATCCACCTAAATTGATCTGTGGGCAATGCGTTCTCTTCCTTGTAAAGAGAACCGCTTGAGATTTAGTTGGATTGATTTTAATTTTCCAGACCTTTAGCCATTCTTCTATGACCGTTAGGTGTTCAGTGAGATTTGAATGAATTTTCAAATGGCTTGAGCTGGTAGAAAGAATTGCCGTGTCGTCGGCAAAAAGACAGAGCATGGTGTTTTTATGTTGTGGGATGTCATTAATATATATATTAAAAAGAAATGGGCCCAGCAGTGATCCCTGTGGGACGCCTGCATAAATGGGCTTATCATTGGACATGGTATTATTAAGCTTGACAGCAAATCTTCTGTTGGAGAGGTAGTTATTTATTAGTTTAATCATTGGAAACGGAAATTTATATTTTATAAGTTTGAAAATTAAGCCATAGTGCCATACTCTGTCAAAAGCTTTCTCAATATCGAGAAAGATTCCGCCAGTGGATTTTTTTTGAGAAATTCCTTCAGAAACTTTCTCGACTGCTCTAAGGAGCTGATGTGTAGTGGAGAGGTTTCTCCTAAATCCAAATTGTTGTGGAATAGTAATTCTGTGGTTATGATCATATTCTAATAGGATAGTAAGAATGATTTTCTCTGTAATTTTGGCCAACGTGGGAAGAAGGGATATAGGTCTGTAGCTAGTGGGGTGAGATTTATTTTTCCCTTGCTTATGAATTGGAATGATGATTGCCTTTTTCCAAGCTAAAGGAAAATATCCGATTTTAATAATACTATTGATAATGGATGTTAAATAGCAGATGGCCCTGACCGGGATTTGTTTTATCATTCTGTTGTTAATTCTGTCATGGCCCGGACTCTTTTTAGTTTTTAAGTTTTGGATAATTTCCTCAACATCAGAGGCGGCAATTTCTTTCAGTTGTTGTTGAGGTAAGTTGTTATTTTGCAAGACATGGTAAACCTCACTTTGGATGAGCTGCTCAATAGTTGGGTTGAGAATGTCATTAGTCTTAAATTGCGTTTCAAACGAATTGGCAAGACATTCCGCTTTTTCATTATTTGTAGTGGCTACAGTTGTGCCATCTATAAGTGGTGGGAGAACCTCGTATGATTTTTTTCTATTATTGACCGCTCTCCAGAAGGAGCCATCCTCCGCATTAAGGTTGGATAGATAGGAGTTCCAGGTTTTTTGGGTATGGGTTGTTATTTCATATTTAATTTCACGTTTTAAAGCATTAATCTTGTTTTTAGTGATGGGGGATTTGGTTCTATTAAACTGTTTTCTAAGCCTGTTTCTTTCTTTAATTTTAGTAATAATTATGTCGGGTATGAAATCAGTATTCATGTTGGGTTTGGTGAATTTACTAAACTCAAGTGCTGAATTAATTATGTTTGTAATGTTACTCGCTTTTTCTTCAATTTGATTGGGGGTAACAGCTATTTTAAAAGCTTCTGTTGGAATAAGTTCATTAATTTTGCTTCTAAATTTGTTCCAATTATGGCAGGTGGTCACCCCTTCACTATGTTGTTGTGTCGGTATTCCGAAGTAGATAAGTACTGGGTAGTGATCAGATGGTAACTCCTCCAGTGTAGTCAGCTTCATGGGAGGTAGAACACCCCTGGAGAGCATGAGGTCAATAAAATTCCCGTGAGTACGGCCATAGTGAGTGGGTTTGTCAGGTCTGGAAATTATAAAATCTGTGTTGGAAATGAGGGAGTTAAACACAAGTCCAGAGTGATTGTTGTAGTTACAACCCCAACTGTGGTGCTTGGCGTTTAAATCGCCTGCTAGTATAATTTTGTGGCTGATAGCAACTAGATTTTCCATATCTGTGGCAAGTAGTGAGCTTTTGGTGGGGGGAACATAAAGTGACACAAGGGTGATGTCTCCTGAATTTGAGAGATGCAGTTTAACTATTGTGGCTTCAGTGAAATTTAAATTAGGTGTGGGGATATGCGAATGACTAATTCTTGATTTAATTAGAATTGCTGTCCCTCCCTGGGCTAGTGCTCTATCATTCCTGTATACATTATAATTTGGAAGTTTAAGAGAGTTTCCACTAGTAAGGTGGGTTTCTTGTAACATGATAATATCTGGATTATTTTTTATTACAAAGTTTTTGAATTCACAATATTTTTTGAGTATGCCGTTCGCATTCCATATCAAAATCTTTTTATCGCCCATAACATTAATTGCCATTAGTACTATCTGTAATACTAAGGGCTTTCAGAAGAATGTTGAGTTTATCAGTCGGGTGGACAGCTTTTTCTAAGAGGGGGACAGATTGCAGAAGTGCTGGATAAGCTTTAAAAATTAAATTGATTTCCTTAAATAATTTCATAATTGATTGGACATTTTCAAATTGGTTGAAATCCTGAAGGGGGTTTGTGGGTTGGGGGGGTTGTTGCTGAAGTGCTACTTTTTGGGCAGCTGCCTGGGCAAAAGTTAAGTCTTTTCTCTTTATGTTAGCAGTGGGGATAGTAGGGAGGACAACTTTTTTGTTTTTGTTTAATGGATTGACCGGGCAACCCGCGTAAGAAGCTGTGTGATTGTTGCCACAGTTCAATTTTCAAAGTTATAGCTTAAATTCTTAAGACATGATTTCCTTAATAAACACATTTTGAGACAGTCATTGCTGAAATGCACAAATCATTTTTGAATTCCTGAATAAATAAATAAATGAATAATATGTCATTTTAGCATTTTTAATTTTTTTCTCCTAAACCTATGTTATCTGAAGACCAAAATTTTTTAAGCAGTCATTAATATATTTTCTTTTAAATTATGAGAAACTAATTAAAAATATTGAAACATTAGTTTCTTTTTAGTCACACGATCGAAACTGAGGATCAATCTTATAAACATGAAACTGCAAAGAAATCCTTTTTTTTTTAATCAAATTTTCACTTTGCAACACATATCTAAACCCAATAATTTTATTTTGCCACTAACGGCTGAATTTAGATATCCGGACTTTAACATTTCAGAAACCTTTTTTAAGGGGCATTTTGATAATTGCTCTAGTGTAATATTTATAAAAAAAAGTTTCAACTGAAAGGAATCACTAATATCAAGAAAGTAAATTTACAGTATCATATTCCATTAATTTATTTTGAGTGTACCCTAAGCAATAAATGACAATTCTTTTCTCAAATTTTATCATTTTAGCTAATTTTGACCATGTAAATGATTTCTGCGATTCTCCATCAACTAAATATTCAATGAACCATTTCCTATTACTGTTATCAGAAACATAAACACAATAAATTTTTGTAAAAACATACATTTATAATATTTTCAGCAAGTCTTATTAATTCAGGTATAATGATGTAATTACATTTTGTTCAACATTGAGATATGATATATATATATATATATATAGAGAGAGAGAGAGAGAGAGAGAGAGGTATAGATAGATAATTTGACTTTAACTATTATAACAAGCTAAAATTTGTAATTTATATTTAAAATGTCCTTTGAAACAATTATAACTGCAATCAAAAACAAGAATAATTCCTTTTAATTTTTTTATACTTTCAATTCATAATATGTTCAGTCAGTATAAGTTTAGAAGCAGTGGAGATGATATAGCTCGCTCGAGTAATTATTTCCCTTAATTTATAAAATTACCTTCATTACTCTCAACCTGAGGTCTAATAAAATCTAGAAGTCCTGTCGCTGTTTATAAAATTACTTTTTCTATTTTCTAAGATCATATATGGCAAAATTTTTTAAATATTTGGTCCTAAAAGGCTCCAATATGATATTAAAAAATTTACATTTCTAATTTGCAAATACATTTTCAATTTACATTTCTAATTCATATGAATCATAAAGTGCTCTTAGTACTTAAAACATTTAAAGAGAATTTTCAACTCATTCGAAGTTAAGGAGTTTATGTACGAAAAAATAAATATAACTAAATTGGTTCAACCAAATATTTCCTTAAATCTAATTGATTTGTCTATGTCATCATCAGAAAGCATGAAATTTGAAATTGAACTTAAAGCAGAATCCAGTAAACAAAGCTTAAAGCTAAGTAAATTTTTATAGCTTAATTCAAAATTGTAATCAATAACATTTTCAAAGCAATCAAATTACAGAAACAAGCTAGGACTAGTATGTTTTAGTATCGAAATGTTGGATAATGGAATATTAGTTTTGTGTTTTCGAATGTATTGTAAGTAGTATGGTTACAAGTGTATTGGGGATATCAATATTTACAATTTGGAGAACTTAAATGAAGTTTCTCATTAGATCCAAATATACATAAACTAATTTCTCCTCGTATTCTAAAACTGAATAACATGATTTTTTGATCTTATAATTACTTCCCATAATATTTGCAAGTTCAGTTGTTTAGAAATAGGAAAAAAACAAATTTTAATTTATTTTTCAACATTAAATTTATTATTTAATCTCAATTCCTAAATTATTTTAAAACTGTTTGCTCTATAATTTTTCTTCCGATTTTATTTCTTTTTCGGGCCCCAAAAATAAATAAAATCTCTTGGTTCTTGAAGAAAACCCTCTTGTGAATCAATATTCTCTACACAGGAAACCATAAAGAACACCACATTTAATAATAATCAAAAAGGAAAAAGTATAATACCAGAAATTTTTTTCAGAGATTGTATAAATTCTATAGTAATTTAAAATAAACAAAAATGTGCGTATAAATACTATTAAAAGAAAATAATTTTATCAAACATTCATTTACGAAAAAAAGTACGTTTTCAACATATAATTTTTTCAAAAAATATATACATATAGAAAAACTTCTGATTCCTATTCAAGTCTGTAAATGATCAATTTAACTATATATATAATGTCAGATCATAGTGGTCAGCGTAACTGACTACGGCTTGGGAGGACCTGGGTTCGAATCCCGGCTAGGGATGGATGTACTCTCTCTCTCTCTCTCTCTCTCTCTCTGTGTTTCTTGCCCTTTCCTCGGATGATGAATGTATGTGGCGCGCCCTATAAACGTGTTTGTGATGGTGTGGCGTGGGTGATGCTACTCGTACCTCCATGACTTGGTTCAAAGGTGCCCATCGGGTAACGATAAAAATGAGTAGCAGTTTCCAGCCTTGTTGCGGCAAATTGGCTAAAGTACTTACTTGATCAAAGGTGCCCGCCATTAGAAATAATAAAAAAAATAAATAAAATAAGTCAGATCATTAAACTTTTTATTGTGGCTATAAAAAGAATTTCATAATTTATATTTCATATCTATACCTTTTCTCAATGATTAGATAACAAAATTTTACTAAGTTTGTATAAGGCTGAGAACTGAAATTATGTTCTAGGTTTAGGTACACAATTTGTGCATATCAAATTTTATTAACTATTGATCAGTCTAAATGCTGATACAATTTCCAAATTATACTCTTCAGTAAAATTTAACAGATTGCTTAAAAATTAGTTCTCTATAGACGAAACTTATGAAATATTAAAATTCCCTAAGTTTTCACTATGTACATTAATTTGTAAAGTGAAAATTCTTAACATAAATCATAAAAGTTGACATATCTTGAAGTTTTCATTATTAATATATAAATTTGGTATTCATTTGAAATGATATAATTATAATGATGCATAAATTCTAATTCCTTTCATGAATGGTCAATCTGAAATAAAGTTCAGATTCCACATTTAACAATATTTTTTACTTAATATTTCCAACAAAATAAAATTTCAGTGGTTGAAATGAAACTGTGTGATTATATTTCCAACTTTGAATGCTACTAAGCGAATTTTTAAAAAGACATTTTAAATAATTCATCACTTATCCGTATAGACCTTAATAGATTGCTTAATAATCATTACAGAATCAGTTGAAAGAAGTTGGTATTGCAATTTGAAATCGAAGATACTTTTTTCATCTAGGTCAATATCGTGACTTTTTTAAATAAAGTAGAGAACACTTGAAATAAAAATAGCTGTATACATTTATATCCATATAATTCTTTTTTTTTTTTTTTTTTTTTCTTCCTTATACGATTTAATTGAAAACCAAGATAGATAGAATTACATGGAGTATATTGAAACTTATTTCTTCACTTATGACTTCAGTCTTGGGCAAACTTAAAATAAAAGCTACATTTTAATTATAATGTTTATAATTAATTTAAAACAAAAGCCAATTTGAACTCCCCATAAAGTTGCTTACCCCCTCCCTCACTGTAATGTTCTGCTCCAGAATCCATGACCCCCTCAGGGGGTTTACTTTCTTTAAGTAAACACGGGTGTCACAATCCCGAGGTACCCCAGTGATCTATCCCCTTCTTTTCTCTCCTGTTTTTTCTTCCTCTTCTCCCTCATTGTGGTTGCCTCTTACGAGGTTGAGGGCTCTCCTTGAGTAGTTGTCGCTACTCTGTTGCTATTAGCTTCTCTTGGGAACTAAATCACCCACGTGTTTGCCGTGCGTGGAGGCTCATGTCCCTGGAAAGGAGGGTCCTGGTAATTGAGGCCCGCAAAGACCACATTACTTTGGCCTCTGCTTCAGTTAAACGGGAGGTGTGTTGTGGTCCTCAGCACATCAATCGCCTTCATGGATCAAGCGATCAGTACATTTTCTGGATGACTCATTGAGGGTGGAGGCCATCTCAGGGATGTACTGTGAGAGAATAGGATCTGGCTAGCACTGGTGCAGCTAGTATGCATCCTCTTGTTGGACAGGGTGGTGCGGTCAGGTTATGAAATTCTATATTAAATTAATAGAGAATAAAAACTATTCTTTTCTCCCACGGGAGCAATTGTTAGACAAATCTAATGTGAAATTTTTTATTATAACAAGAATGGAGGGAAATTTTGAAAATGTTTCCTCTTTTCTGATTCAAAAAGGAATATCTGGTACAGTAAGAAATGTGAGAAATATTAAAAAAACTGCGATCTGGTGAATTACTTGAAGAGGTTGCATCAGCTGCTCAATCATCATCTCCAATATGAGACTGTTGGCGAATATTGAGGTGACCGTCTCGCCTCATCGGAACTTAAATTTTTCTCGGAGTGATCTCAGCAAGGGATTTGTTGAATACGCCTACGGAAGAGATGCTAGAAAATCTGAAGGATCAGAGGGGCTGCGGCGTTAAGCGCATAACTGTCAGAAGGGATGGAAAGTATATTGGTACGAAACATCTCATTCTGACATATGCCACGCCAGACCTTCCAGAAAATGTCAAAGTTTCATATATGCATTTACCCGTAAGGCCGTATATTCCTAATCCCTTGCGTTGTTTCCAGTGCCAACATTTTGGACACTCGAAAAATTCTTGTAGGTCCAAACCTACTTGCGCAGTAGTTGGCCATAAGAGTACAAATTGAACTGCAAAGGAGGCTTGTGTCATCTGCAAAGGTGACCACCCCTCCTACTCTCGAAATTGTCTAATATGGGTTCTGGAAAAGGATATCACTACTTCGAAAATAACCAAAAAAATGGTATCCCGAGACTCGACCTATTGTCACATCTCGTACGCCAAAGTCTGGAGTTAGCTATGCAGGCGTAGCTAAAAAAAATCACCAGATCCAGTAGTATCAAACAGATTCCAGTTCACTTCCCCGTGTTAGATTACCCATTACATCTACACAAAATCCAAAATCTTAAATAGCTCCCATTCCTAAGAAAGCTCCAACATACAAATCAAAATCTGTAAAGGCGTTTAAACTGAAATCTGCGAAAGAGGCTCTTCTAGGCCCTCAATATCCACCCGCAAAGCTTTATCCCTGGAATATGATGCTGCATCTCTACATCCTGCAAATCCAAAATGTTCCTCTATACCACACAGGCGATATATAAATCATTATATGATTTTGGCTTTCGGGGAAATCTTCCGATATTCCTAAAAAAACTTTTTACGCTCCCGTGTTTTTAAAGTACGTATTGGTCACCTTTTGTGTCCAATACTTTAATTCAAGCAGAGGGTGTACCCCAAGGCTCCCTTTTAAGTGAAACAATTTTTAATTTATAAATCAGTAGCATGCTTCTTCTCCTATCTTCAGTTCATGGCACAATGTATGTAGCTGACCTGCAAATATCTTGCCAAGGCCATGCATTTAATTGAGAGACAATTACAAACATCTGTAAATAAAATAGTTGCGTGGTGAGCAGAGAATGGTTTTACTTTATCTCCTAATGAGAGCTAATGTGTCCATTTCTACAAGAAGACCAGCATTCATAATGATCCTGTTATCAAACTGAACAACACTTCAATACCTGTAGTGAACAAGATTAAATTTCTTGCTGTGATATTATTTTTTTGGTGTTGACCTTTCTTTCGCATATGTTTTACATCTCCGGAAGAAGTATGAGCGATCACTTAATATCCTCAAGGTATTATCAAATACATCTCGGGATGCTGATCGCTTGTCACTGCTTCGTGTCTATCAATCAATCATTTTATCTCGTATTGACTACGGATGTGTTGTCTATGGATCTGCTAGGTCTTCTGTTTTACGCAGATTGGATACTGTGCATCACTCTGCTTTGAGAATATGTTCAGGCGCATTCCGCACATCACCAGTACAGAGTTCTTTATGCGATTTGTCAACAATTGTATTTAGACCTGAGACGAATGCAGCTGTCTCTCAATTATTACGCTAAGGTTATATCTGATACACAACATCCTATATGTTCCTTGGCTTTTACTCCTGCACTAAAGAGATTGTATGATGCTTGACTTCACAGCATCCAACCTTTTCTCACTCGAACTAAAGCTCAACTCCTTTTGACAGACCTATATGATATCCGTTTTATTAAAACGGACTTACATCCACTTCCACCCTAGTATGATCCACAGGTTATTATTAATCCATTTGCTCAATTTAGAAAATCGGACACAAGTTCAACGGTTTTTCAACAGCTGCATCTATCTCATCGCTTTCAGTATTCATCATACATGACTGTATTCACAGATGGATCTTAAACTGCAGGACATTGGCTGTGGCATATTTTATGCTAATACCAGTTATGGTTACAGCCTCCATACGTCTTGCTCCATCTTTACTGCTGAAGCTACAGCCATCCATCAAGCCCTTCAGCTAGTGATTAAAGAGAAGTTTTATAAAATCTGCATGTATACTGACAGTTTGAGTGTTTTAGAGGCTTTGAAAAAGTTTGATAATTGTCATCCTGTTGTGTCCAGGATTTTTGGAGCATTGGATTCCCTTGCTGACAAGGGATATGAAATCATTTTCTGTTGGATCCCAGGTGATGTAGGTCTAGAGGGAAATGAAATGGCAGATACAGCCGCTAAAGCTGCATCGTTTTTATTCCATTCATCTGTCCCTCTTTTCGATGTGAGAAGGGTTGTAAAAAGATTTGTAAACTCTCCCTGGCAGGAGTTCTGGACTATGCAGGTCACAGACCTCCCAGACCTCATTCCATTATCAGTTTCACCGTTACGAAGACCAAATGTTAGATTGATTCGCCTTCATTTCGGACACATATACATTTGTTTTTAAGTGAATTAAATCCTTGGTGTGAAACATGTTATGAACTGTCTCTCATATTTTAATTTTGTGTCCTGATTGTAGACTTAATTGTTTTTACCTTTTTTGAAACAGATATTTTAATTCTATATGATTTAGTGGAGGAGTCACCCCACAGAAACCTATATGCCTTTTTAAATATAATTGGTTTTATTTAAACTTTATAACTTTAATTTTAAGAATTTTATTAAAATAGTCATTTAAATTTTAAAGTTTATTATATACACTTATCTTTGTATTTTAACATTGAGTTTGGGTTTTAAACAAGGTTTTATTTAAATTTAATTTTTGGCAAAGCTTGTTTTATGGCAAAAGGTCCTTATTGGACCTTGTGCCATAAAACCTAACCAACCAATCAGAACTTATGACTTCAATTTTTCTCCTTTTAAAATTGTCCTCTATGTTAAACTGTTGGTATATATATATATATATATATATATATATATATATATATATATATATTTGCGGCATTTCTATTGTAATTTTTTTAAACATTTCTTATGTTATTCTTTCACATTACAGTATATATGTTTACATCTCCCAATATGCTGCTGAGGGAATTTTCAAGATTTCTTAAGTTCACTCAATTTGTTTCTAGCAGATCTATACTTCAGATTTCACTTTGTGGTAATATTAATAACAGAAACCT
The DNA here is from genome assembly GCA_026290005.1 of Latrodectus geometricus. NCBI lineage: Eukaryota > Metazoa > Arthropoda > Arachnida > Araneae > Theridiidae > Latrodectus > Latrodectus geometricus. The sequence continues at coordinate 105,106 of JAPDSC010007783.1, read as the reverse complement.
TTTCAAAAAACTAAATAGTAAATTTTTTTTTTCAAATTATAATTTCCTCCAAAAATTGAATGCACGTTTTCATCTGGGAGCTACAGCCCCCTTTCATACAAACACACACACATAGCATATTGAATTTTTTATGTACAATGTGCTATGTGAACAGGCGCTCAGTGTATGATGAATTACTGTAAAGCTTTCCTTATTATAAAGTTTACTCTCAATAGTGTGACTAATTATTACATTTTGCAATAATATGAATAACAAGGGACAATACAGAAGCTAATATAATAAAATTATTCAGCTGGAATACAAACCATAAAACATAAACCAAATATACACTATTTATGTGTAAATATATAAAAGTATAGTAAAAGTTAAAACTTAATTCCTCATTTCAAAAAACCGTTGAAAATTCATATTTAGTTTAGTATCTTCAATCTGTAGACATATTTTTAGCATATGAATATTTTAATGGATCATCATAGGTATTGATTTGCTGAACAGAATGTAATGTATCTAAGTACTGATACTCAAATAGGTCAAATCATATTAACCAGGTCAATGAATTTAAACATTACCCCCAAGATATAAAATACTGAACTTACAATCTGATATTACATTACTATTTTTGCTTTTAAATTTTATTCATTTAAATGGAACTTGACCATATTTTAATGGTATATACTATGAAGTCTTTTACCAGCTTTATCAAAAAACTGTTCAATGAGCTATGGTTCCCTGATTTGTGAAAAAAAGAGAATATTCTCCTTTACAATGTGCAGATTTTATTTTTTTCTCTAATTCAAATTATGCAACATTTTCACAGTTGCTCTCTAGTAAATATTTTATTGCAGACAGTTTGTTTTGGATCATTAGAAGAACTATGATATATAATTGATATATATTTTCTTAATAAGACCTTATTGCAGAAAAAATGAAATACAGCTCTAATTACTTTTGAAAGTTTAAATTTTCTTTTATTTTTGCAATAGTTATTACAGATAATTCAGACCAGTTTATTGCACAAAAATCAAATATGTTAACAAGTGTCTTATACATAATACACAAAACATAGAAACCACATTTAATTTATATGACATTTAGACAAATATTTATGCAACATTTAGTAAAAATTGTGATGGAACATTTATTTGGGGAAATAAAAATGGCAGTTTGAAACATGAGATTCCTGATATAACCCACGGTTGTTATTAACACACAATGACCAAGGAACATATGTATAATACAAAACAAGAGTTACCTCTTTTTAGTAGAATGTCTTACATTAAAAAATGTACAAGAATTAAATATTACCTCACAAATTTATAAAAAAAATTACATACATGTATTAAAGCAAAATAAATTTTCTTAATCATAGTAAAAGATAAATATGACTGAAAAATTGTTGTTTGTTACCTTTAATACAAAGAATAATAAAGTGCTAATCAATTTCAGTTTTAGAAAGTTAAATTATTTAGTGAAAAAGAAAAATAATCTTAGCAATGATATTAGAAAATTAACAAATGAATATTTTATTAAGTATAACTATACAACATTTATTTTTCTTATTTTCCACTTAAAATAGGTACGCAAATAACATAAAAATTGAATTTGGATAAATGTTTGTTAAAAAAGTCAAGATTTTTACCTTCTCATAACCTGCAAACACCAATATCTTTGATGCAGTAATGTTTTAATTCTTACTTTTTATTGGAAAATATATTCATCACATATTTAAAAGGTATGATGAAAAATAAATTTATTTTATTATTGACTAAAATATCTTGAATTTTATATTATAAACTTTAAGCAGCAGTTTTAAAATAATTTACATATTTCTGTTGTAAAGTACAAGAAACAAGGTCTTGAATTTTAAAAGTTCAAAATGTATTAAAACAATGCATATGATATTGGATAACGCACATGATGACTTCTTTCAAAAAATTTGGCACAGTGATCCCAGCCAAGTTTCTTAAAAAGCTGAAAAGATTAAGAATTATATTAAATCTTAAAATAGCAAAAAATTCTAGTCTTAGATTAATTGTATATAAGACTAGATAGGTTTTGAATTTTATATCACACACTGAATCAATTTCAAAACACAAAAGATAGTAAATTATAAAATTTACTTAACATGGAAGGTTGCAAAAATAAAGTTAGGATCAAAAATTTAAATAATATTTTTAATGCTAATGCAGTAGTTGTACCAGAAACAGAAAAATTCAGTTACTAATCTGGATATCCATTTTAAGGTTTTAAAATATGAGGACTCTTGTGACCCAGATAGAATAGATTCATTTTTATCACAAGTTAAATTCAATTATTGAAAACAAAGACTCTGTTTCAATGTCTTCATTCTAAGAGTGTAAGTACATTTGCCCATTTTCACCAAGCTCTTACAAATAAAGGCAATCATAAATATAAAAATTTTTAATTTGTATTAAAATGAACATTAAAATTTTGATTAATTGATAATACTTTTAGATTCCAGGAATATTTTAAAAGAAATTGGCACCAATACATGATGCTAATAAGAAAAACTGTTATAATAATCTTATCAATTTAATCATGTAGCAAATTTTAAGAGTTTTATATATTTTAATGCTATTATCATTATGGCACTAAAGATCTGAAAATAACTGCCTTGTCGGGCCAGAGTAAGCAACATTATGAATGCATGTGGTCTATGGACAATTACTTGGTATCAGACATTTAATTCTAACATTACATATTTATTAAAGTGAAAGCACAGTTTAGAGTTTATAATGAGATTTATATAAACAGTCATTGTGAAAAGTAAAAAAAAAAAAAAAAAAAAAAAAAAAATTCCAAGTTATATTAAAAACCAGCCAGGAAAAGTTGTCAATGCTAAAACCTGCAGTTCTCTCAAAAATGCTACGATAACAGAACAAGTTGTGTATTTAACAGGTTAGTTGTCAATATTAGAGCTGCAACCAACCAATTTAAAAAAAAAAAAGGATTTTCCACATACATGACACTAAATGATTAAATAAAATGTAAACATTGGATCTAAATAATGGTATACTGCACTTCCTAAATTTTTATGACTTATGACACACAATTTAAGATCAACATTTGATTTATTTTCACCAATATTTCACTCTAAATTACAAACCATGAAAATTCTCTACTAGCCAAATGATGTTTAGTGAAATTTATTGGAATATTAACTAGTAAAATATTTTTAGCAGTTTGTTTCCTCATATTATTTAAATTAAGATACTCTACAGGTTTTCCAAGAAAAATTTAAGTATTGTGGTTTTCTTACTTCAACAAATATAATCAAATTCAGGGAAATTAAAAAGCATCAACATAGCTAACAGTATCTAAATGATTTTTCATAGGATAAAAAATATAGATCCTTGACATTAATTTTATTCCATCTTTCACAAGTCTATCTTAGATGTTTAAGTGTAGAAATTTTCAATTATATTATTTTGGGAAAAAGTTATCCATTATTTTTTTCGGTAGACGTGTGTAGTGATCGCTATCTCGTGAGGTATCTATCAAACAATATCAAATTTATGCTCATTGGAAAGGTGACATTTGACACTAAAATATTCTCTTGCGGTTTTTTGTTTGATTAATTTAGTTACGAGTACAAGGTTTTAAAAATGGAAGACAACAAACAGAAAATTCGATACATTTTCGTTTTTCTCTTGTAATTTTCATTAAAGATAGCCGGGTGGCTAAAATTGTAAAAGGTGTTTATCGTCCTATATATGACTGTAACAACCAGTTACGTACAATTTTTGTTTCGTTGATACCGTTCTGGTATTTTTGATGTTAGAGATGCACCTCGCATGTGGAAACAACATCGTCGAGAAAATATCAAAAATTATCCAGCATGTCAGCAGTCATAGCTTCGCACAAGACCTAAAAATCTACATGAAAACTGTTTTAAACCTTTTTACAAAGCGAATCTGAAAGAAGTTATCCATTATTTTTACGTGAACTTTTTATTTCTTTTCCCCCAACCTAATATATTTGGTTATCCTACTTCAGCTGTTTTTGCACTGTGTGGATTGTAAAACCAATAGCTTTCATCATTTTTAAGAGTCTCTTTATTTATATGATGCACATATCTTCTGATCGCTAACAAATGGCATGCAATAAACAGAAGTGGAGGCTTATTTGACAATCTGTACTGTTTTACCAAACTGTTCTAAGAACTTACAATTCATGGCCAAATCACACAAGTTGGTAGGTAAGAGCTAGTAAAAGAGTCACTTTACATCATATATAAACAAATGATAATTTTCATTAAAGTTTAGATAAAATGTCAAACAATCTTAACCCAAGATATAAAGAATTTTCTTTTTAATCATAATATATAAAAGAAATACAGAAATCCTTTTAAATACTTCTGTAGAATTATTAGAGTATAAATTGAAGAATAAAAGGCATTTATTTTATCAATATGTTTGTACTATATATACATATCCTTAATTATCCCGAGCAATTATACTTTACCTAATATCAGTTTTGACTGTAGAATATACATGCAACATTTTGTTTTGATTAACTTAAGTATTTAAATAGTGAACAATAAACACAAAATTGGTTGTGCAACAAACAACTTTGTAGAGTTTTAAAATTAGTCATTAATTTACATTGAACGAAGCTGCCAATAAAAATATTCCATGTCTCAAAAAAGTTTTTTTACAGAATAAGAGAAAAACGTGATAATTATTTTTGAAACTTGGTACCATCTCAAACAAATAAAACAAAGTCTATTAAGTAAATGGATTGGTAACAGACATTTAAACATATCAGGGTTAAAATCTTTATTCTGAATTATCTTAAATACAAATAGCTATGCTCAGTTTAAGAAAAGCTTATTTAAAAATAAACAAGAATGACTCACATCTATGCACTTTTTTTCAGTTTCTTGAGATCTTTTTTCTTCTTGTTGTTTTAGTAATAGCTTCAATGATCTACCATAATGAGAATGAAGAGCAGCATGTTTCTCAATAAACGAAGAAATCTATCAGAAATTTTTAATAAGGTAATTAAATTTTGGCATTCTTGCAAAATGATTAAACAAAATATCAAGCATTTGCAATGCAAATAAAGAATGTCATTTATAAAATATGACTATCCAAAAAATTATATTATCAACATACCTGCAAGAATAATTCCAATATGCAGATTAACAACAATGAAGGTATTTTGATTATATTTTTCATTAAAATAATTATGGTGAGCACATTAAAGAAGTCTATGATAAAAAAATTAATTAAACAATGTTCTCTGAACTATTTTATAAACCATTATATTGTTACCTAATTGGTTGGGTTTTATGGTGTAAGGTTCAAAATTAAAATTTAGAAATGCAAAACTATTTATAAAAATTTCTATAAATATAATAAGAATAAAACCAATTGCCTTAAGAAAAAGCAAAAAGGTTTGTAGGGTGACTCACCCACCAAATCATACATGGTTAAAATATCTGTTTCAAAGAAGATAAAACGATAAAGGCTACAATCTGGACATGAGATTAAAATATGAAAGACAGTACATGGTTCAAACCATGGATTTAATTCACTTAGAAACAAATCTGTGGGTGAAACGTGTGTGTCCGATAGGAAGGAGATTTAAAAGAACATCCACATTTCGAAACGGTAAAACTGACGAAGGAATGAGGTGTGACTAATTATTCTTCACTTTTTACACTACATTTTTTTTATCAGTCTGAGCCGGAGAAACAAATAGAAATTATGCCATCTATAAAGTTACTAAATAGAAAACGCGGCAGTATTCAAGCCCAATTAACTAAACTTTCGTCGAAACCACTGGAAGATTTAGATGAAACGCACTTCGATCAGTTCTAGATTCATTGGAGGATATGAAAAAATACTGAATAAAATTAATCAAGAATTTCAGGTTAGTCTAAAACTTTTTCTATACAAATCTATTGAAGTTAAAAACAAAAGTTCTACTGGTGAGAAAAGTGTTCGTTTACCTGAAATTCCTTTACCACAATTTGATGGTCAATTTAATAATTGGAGCTTATTTAAGCAACAGTATCAAAATCTAATAGATAATAGTCCAACTTTATCAGACTCTCAAAAGTTTTACTATTTAAATGCTTGTCTTACAGGTGCTGCAAAACAATTTCAGTCATCAAATGACAATTATGAGTTGTTGTTTAAAGCTCTCACGCTTCATTATGAGACTACCCAACTCATCGTCGAAAGCCATGTGCAAAATATAATTAATTGCAAACCATTAGCTAAAGAAAATCCGTTAGAACTTCCCAGAAAAAATTTGATCTTTGAAAGCATTTGAACGTAATAAATTTGTTAACGTTTTATTGATAAATTTAATTTGAGCAAAACTAGATAAAGGTAATAAAAGGAAAAATTTTAGGTATTTCAAAATTGATTTAAAGATAATTCATAATAAATTACAATATACCACCTAATACTTAAAAAAGTGAGCACAATAAGATATATATAAATTACTCACATTAGTTCCAAAACGGACAATACAAGCCTTAAATAATTAGTAATATTTTTCATCAAACTATGACAAAATATGCAGTTATTTCTTTATAAACGTTTTCTAGAGCAATTTTTTAAAAAAAGTATTACAGAAATATTGAATTTCAATATTTCTGATTAACCTCTTATTATCTCAGAATGTTTTTAGAGATTTTGACAAGGAATTTTTTATATAGCTCACTTTATAGTTTTTAGAAATTTATTTCTATACATTCATTTAAATAATTATTTTTCTGAAGTACACTTTATTGCTAAAAAAGTTAGAGTAAAAATGTCGCCATGGCATTTTACAAGAAAAATGAACCTGTTTAATTATGCAAAGACATTCAATTTTATATTTCCTATAAAAAAGTCGCAATATCCAGCAGATATAAACACTTATGTTGAACAAAACTCTTTAGAGGGATAATAATAAAAATTTATACAAACCTTTGATTCAGTCATATCAGACCACTTCTGGAGCTCATTGAATATTTCATCAACTTTTCCAATAGAAATACCATCTTCGTTTTCAAGAAGTTTATTTGAAGGAGCATCACCTCCCTCAAACTTTATAGAGTTAAATCCTTCATCTGATGTTTTATCTTCCCTACTTCCAACAGTATCAACTGTTTTTAATGACAATATATCACACATTGCCTTTCCTTTTTTAACTAATGCTTCAATAACACAATTTTTTTGTACCTCAGCTCTGTAAAAAATGGTGGAAAATGTGTGAATATAAAATAAAAGATTTCCTTTAATAAGCATACCACTTTTCTACACTACCATATCAGCTCATACAGAATCAATTAAAAAGAGTATTATAACATATTTCAAAATCAACTATTTACAAAGAATATTAACCAGATTTTGTTTGAAGAGTTCACACAATGCTTTTTTGTCTTTTTAATCACAAACTCTATCACTTAGTTTTCACCATTAATAGAATTTTTAAACTTGCTAAAAATTCTTTCATATTTTGTACTGTTATAAAATATCATTAACAAAGATAAAATCTAATTTGTATAAATTGTCTAGTCTTTTGGTTAGACTAACTTAATACTACACAATTTTCTCATTTTTAATTTCTAACTAACTCTAAGTCTTCATTTGGTAATGAAGAAAATTGATTCTGTGAATCATCCATGGCAGTTATATGAAAAGCCAATTTGGCCAGAATTCTGCTTAAAGAGTAATGGAGAAATATTCTACTATTCTGCATATCTCAGTATAAGTAATCATGTATAGAAAAAGAGTAAGAATAAGCATGCAATACAGAACAAAATTTTACTTCTGAAACAGGACTTTTAAGAAAATGTTTATTTTGAAGAAAAAAAAATGCCTAAAACCAATTTTAAAACATTGCAAGTCTAACAATGGCAAATTTTGAAATCTAATTATTCCTAAAATGAGCAACCAGCTATATACAAAAATCGGATCATTCTAAGAAATCTTATTTTTTTTAAATACAAAAGACTGCAATTCACATCAGCTGAAGCGTATTTTTAACAAGCAAACAAAACAAGATGACTAAATGGAACATGTCTCAATAAACCACTATTTGCTAAGGAGTTGTCTTAAACATAGATTTCTGCCAAAATTGCTGAGTGGAAAATAGAGGCTTACTTACTTAACAATTCATGAGCCTAAAAATTCTTTCTATAATTGATATTATTACTGCAACAGTATATACAGGATTTTATATTTCATAGAAGTAAAAAATATGTATATTTTTCACATTAATACTTTGATTAGTGCTAATCATTAGTTTTATGTGTACAATTAAATTATCACTATCCTAATTTGTCTACAGAAAAAATATTGGTTTGGTTAGAAATTTGTGCTTTTAACTAACATATACAAATATTTTCCAAAATTTCTTCATTTATAATTTAAAATCAAATTTTAAACCAATGAAAAATTATTAAAACTTCCTTTTTATTATTTTATTTTTGGGCAACCTTTCCAAGCAAAAACTCAGAAGATTCCAAATATAAATCAGAAAATATGCAACACATATTTTAGTACATATATAATTTATATGTGAGTTCAATTAACAGTTATTTTGAGAAAATTGAATATCCTGTTCCAGAAAACCACATATTTCATTTTACTTTAAAATAGATTCTCTAATAATGCAAGATTTTTCAAAGTGCAATTACATGTAAACTACAAAATATAGTCACTAAATGAGTTTTTTGCTTAGTATTAATTTTGGATTACTTTTCTTTTATGAACAATTAATCTTCAATTAAAACAAAAACTGCACATGCATTGATTGATATTTAATCATCTAATCAAGGCTGTAAATTTTAATTATATTATTAAAAAAAAAAATTCCTTAAGTTAGTATTGCATTCTGATAACTTTTCTAAAATTCAATAAGAGTTACACAAATACTACTTTAACAAAATTTGCAAAGACTTTTTAGGTATTTTAGGTTTAAAAATCATCTTTCAAAAGAAAAATAACTTTATTTTTAATTCAAAATCAAGCTTAAAAGAATCATACAGTAGTATTTAAGACAAATGATTAAGAAAGTTCAAAATGCTTTGTAGAAACTACTAAAATATCGAAACAGAAACACGACGGGAAAAAAATGAATATATTTGGGTAAATTTTTCTTTTATTAAAAACATTTTTTTGCATATTTTGTTCCCAGCTACAAATAATTCTTAAATTACTTCACTGTTAACATCAAAAGATAAACAGCTATTTAGCTCCATCATTTATCAATGTTGTGGATAAATATTTTTGGAAAAAATTATGAATTAGAAAGTGATCATAAAGAAAATGAAGTACAATTAGTTGCAAAAATTGTTATAATATCAATAAAAGAACACTGTAAAATAACAGAAATATTATTAAATGGTGCATTTACTTTTTATAAGTTCCACTATCTTTTTTCTCATGTTTAGCACCAAGAACAGCAAAGATTTCATTTGGATTTATCACAGTCATAAGTTTATCAGCAATTTTTATTGTTTCTAATAAAACAGGTTTTAAGCAAATCTGATATTCTCCACGCTTTTCCTAATAAAAGAAAACTGATATAAACATAAAAATTACTCCGAAATAGATAGATTTATAATGCATTTGTATTGCAGATTCCTGAAAGGAAGTCACCAGTATAACTTAAATGTTTTCTTAAGTGAACGGAAGATTTTTCTTTTAAGGGAACCTCTTTCATGACTCTTTTTGCAGAAAAAATAATTTCTCACATTAAATGCTACATTTTTCCACATCTAAGTTATTGAATGGCATTTTAGAAGACATAAAACTAGATATATAAAGCATTTATTAAAGTTTTCAGAGATGATCAATATGAATGTTACTATAAACTGTATTAGTTAAGAATAGTATTTAGTAAAAAGTAATTAAAATTAAGGGGAATATAAATAATAATATTTTCATTCAATTTATCAGATCTAATTTTACTTATAAAAGAACATATTTCCTTTTCCTTGGAAATAAAGTAACTTCTTTTCAGGATTTCTGTACACCACATGTTACTTTAACATAATGGACTTTTATATATTAATTATATATTTATTTTAAATTAAATCTAGTGGGGCTAACATTTTCTTTTTCCAAGGATTGTAAGCGAGCTAATAATAATGGCCACTGAACATCTTTTTCTTTCTCGAACATATCATCAAACATTTCCTTTGAACTCTTTCCGATCAATCTGTAAAACAAAGAGGTATATTAAAACTTCTGAATAAAAATATATAAATTAAATAAATAGTTATTACACTATTTTGTTAAAGAAATTAATAATCAATTCAGTTATAAATATGTTTAACGTTTCAATCTCAATAATTAATTTAATTATTAAGAATGAAGTAATTCTTAATATTTTCATAAAATATCAGAACACACTTTATTATAAAACCTTCAGTAAATGGCTAAAAGTCTCTCATATTGCATAAAATGTGTACTGTTACTATTATTTAAAATTAAAGAAAACAAAACTTTTTTACAATATTACAAATAACTATTACAACTAATTTAAATATTTTGTAAAGGAAATTTTTCTAAAATATTGAAAAATGTAATAAAAATATTGTTGGCGCAAGCGTAGAAAACGAAGCGTCCTCTATGTAAACGAGACATTCCGCCTCTGACCACGGAGGAGAATGGAGCTAGACTGACTGTCAGCTTACCTACTTAACACTACTTGTTATTTGCTACTTTACTTGTTATTATTTTATATAATAAAGTTAATAAAAATCTACACGAGGTCCGTCGCTTAATTTAAACAACTTACAACACCAAAAACTTTTGAATTTATGGATTCGTCTCGCTTGGAGACAACCGCACTATGGATATACTGTTAC
>JAPDSC010007783.1:74831-89266 GCA_026290005.1 Latrodectus geometricus | reverse complement strand
TGCTTGCAAGGCAAGGTGGGGCGGGATGTTGGCGCAAGCGTAGAAAACGAAGCGCCCTCTATGTAAACGAGACATTCCGCCTCTGACCACGGAGTAGAATGGAGCTAGACTGACTGTCAGCTTACCTACTTAACACTACTTGTTATTTGCTACTTTACTTGTTATTGTTTTATATAATAAAGTTAATAAAAATCTACACGAGGTCCGTCGCTTAATTTAAACAACTTACAACACCAAAAACTTTTGAATTTATGGACTAACAAATATCAATACTTTTTAATCAAAATCTATTCTCATTTATAATGAGAAGCAATGAAGATTAAAGTTACAATTTACATAATGCTTTGCAACTATTTGAGTAAATTGAACATAACTTCCTAAGACTTTGGAATTTAAATTTTTCATATAACAATTGATACTTCAAAAGTTCACCTGTATCAAAAAATGACAAAAATCAATATAATACAAATATCTACAGTGGAAAGAAACAGCAGCAATAAAATATTGAACAGGTAGGAATTAGTAGCAAAAAACAATTCTCAGAAATTTAAATAATTATTTAAGTATCAAAATAGAAACACCTAGAAATGAATTGCTCTTTCAGCAATAGTCTTCTTAAATATTTTATAAAATAATAATATAAATATTGATTTATGGTTTCACAACATAAAGGAAAATTCTTCACTTCCTTTTTTCAAATTTATCCGACTTATAATCATTTCCATAATATATAACTTTTGTGCTTAGATATACAACACTATAAATATAACATTTCATAATGACTACTTTCATAATCCCAAATCTATTTAGAAATTACTAAAACAATGCACATATAAAAATGAACTTGCAAACAGAAATAAGATTTCGAGCAAAAACAAATTAGTTATGCCTCTTAAGAATTCAAAATGGTAAGTGTAATTTGAATTATTCATATATTAAACACTATCATAAACACTTTTTCTTTTTTAATAAGAAAACTGCACTAACTTGGAAATCCAAGTAATTTTAAATTGTTTCATGTCATCTGAAAATTCATCATCTGGTGATTTTTCTTTATCAGAATTCTGTTTAGAACTCGATGATTTTTTTGGTAATTCAGGCACAATGTACTTCAACGAATATGTGTCCTAAAAATAAAACAACATATCTTACTGCAAGAAATTTTTAAAAATTGAAATAATTTGAAACACACTTGTTATTGAAAACTCATTCAATGAATTCCCAATTATTTTAATGCAATTCTAATGCACAATAATACTTTCCTATTAGAAAAGTCTCAATGTTATTTTTTTTCTCTGTATATATTCATATTAAGTTCATAAATAAGATAATATAACTAGAAAAACAGTGTTTTCAGTTTTCTGCTATGAGCAAAGATTTTATATTACTCAGTTTATATTATAAAGTTTATAAATGAGTTGTCAATATCATAATCATGAACCTACATAAAAATACACAGAAGATATACATGAGAATCTTTTATTTCAAAAATTAGTTTAATTCTCATGAAAAACCACACTACAGAAATTTCACTGGCATATAAAATCTTTTTAATGAATGCAATTTACCAAAAGTAATTTGTAAGATTTAAAACACTAGCAAAAATATTCATAGTTAATGGATTAATAAATTAATCTTAAAATTTGGCTAAGTTATTTTTAATAAATTTTTCATAACATTAAGTATATAGATACATTTATTTCTGAAAACTATTGCAACTTAAAGATTTTACAGAAATTCTCAATCTTTTACATTTATATCAATACACATGACAAAAATAATAAAATATCAATTTGAAATAAAGTTTGTAAATACAAACATATAATTAGAAACTATAATTAAAATTTATTCTTATAGTTTCTAGTACTTGTAAATATATTGGATGATTTTATGTTGATTTGTTAGTGTTACAATCAACAATTTATTTTCATTGATATCTATACAACCACTCTAAATATTAATCATTTTAACAACTATAATAATAATTTGTTTACCTTCATAAGTAATTAAACTTACGAAACTGAATATTGTAAAAATATTTGTTTCTAACAAAATGATTTTAAAATTGCATTTCTTGACTGCAATTCCAATGCTTTTAAATGAGTTTCATTCAATAATATCAGCTAGATAATCAGATTTTAAACTAGATCCTAATTACAATAATTCCTCTAATTATATTCTTTAAATACATTTCTCCTTTAACCTACATAACTAAAACTGGATTTAGTTAATTCCTAACCATTAAATTTATTAAACTCCATTTTGAACAAAATTTAAAAAATGTAAAACCAACTTTCCATTTTGTTGTTGTTGCACATCCCTAAGATTAGTGGAGCTAAATCAAGTCCATTAAACTGAGCATCCTGAAGAAGTCCAAAACTATAAGTGGATAGTCAACAGCCATTAAGATTCTGCATGGAGAATCCCAGACAAGTAAGAATGTAAAAGTCTATGAATAAGTCACTTTCCATTTTACCTTATTTCTTTTACATAACACTGTATTAGCTATTTTTCTTTTTGAGCAAAATGATTTAATAAAACTGACTATGAAAACTTTATTCTAGGGACAATTCAATATTGAAGACTTCTTCCCATCTTACTTATCTTTTAAAGCAAAAAGCACAGAAGAACTGAGTTTTGACCACTAGAATGTACAAGAAATGACTGGGAAAATAAACAAAATTAATTTTTTAAGTATACATAATTATGTAATTAAACTTAGTGTTGTTAAACTACACATGACACTCGGTGATAATTTACCTCCAAATAGGTAGAAACTTCATTTTCTTTTATTTAACAGAAAAATTTACTGTCTTGTTGTTAATTCATTATTCAATTTTAGTCATTTATCTTTTTTAACCAATTGCCATTAGTTTATTTCACCACATTTATATTTGTTCTAACATTTCCATTATTATAAGACTGCTTACTAGTAGTCTCATAGTTTACAGTTCAATTTTTTGCCAAATACTGCTCATGATTTTTTATTCTGTTGTGTCTTTATGATCATTTATTTTTGGCACAAGGCCCTGGGAACAGAGTATTAATATTTTTTATCCATTGAATCCTTACATAGACAATTTCAAAATGTCTCTTTCACGTCATTTATTTTTATTACTTCTGAATTCTTTTTACAGTACTAAATAACTTAAAACTTTTTCATTTTAAAGTACTATTAGATCTGCTTTTCTAATAATCTTCTCTTCATTTAATATCTATTTTTACTTCTGTTCTTATTAACATTTTCCACTTATAATTAAGTGGGAAATGTTAGACTGCATAATAAAAACATATAATTTTTATTATGAATCAAAAACCTTAGAAAAAATAAATATTAACAAAATAATTGAAAAGTTCTTAAAAATTAAAACTGCTAAACAATATTCTGAAGATATGTTTCTGAATTAAACAAAGATTGAGGATTATGAAAACTGAAAACATTTATGGAACACTATTTGGCATAAATAGTAATGTAAACAAATAATATCTAGCATTTTCTTCAAATTAATTATAGTTGGTTGAGTATTGTGGCACTAAATCTTATAAAAGACAAGTTGTTACCAAATTACTTTAAAAATTCATTCCTTACATTAATCTATAAATTCTCACACTATGTTGTAAATCATGGTTAATTTATATTGCACAAAATCTTGGTTTAGTTAAATACAGCTGAAGATGATAAAAAATCTTACAAACACGGATTTAAAAAAAAATTTTTTTTATCTTACATAGAACTTATGGTCTCTATAACGTCATTATCAAAACTAGTAAAATTATATACACATATATATATATATATATATATATATATATATATATATATATATATATATATATATATATATTATAACAATATAAGAGCTTTTTAAAAGAAAATTATAAATAAATAAATCAATTTTTAATGTACTACTTTAAAAATTAATTAAAACTTGTTATGGATAGGTACCACTATGTAGAATAAAATTATATTTTTTATTGCATAGTCAAAATAAATTTTCTGCTATTCATTCACTTTTACTTAGTATATCCCTTTGTAATAACTCCAAAAGATTGCTTTGACTTCAAGAAATGTAAGAAAAAAAAATTATTTATGCATTTGATTTCAATAGATGCTTTTGGTGGTTTAAAATGGAAATGTATTTAAAATTTTTAATGTATAAAAAAAGGTGTAGGAGGCATTCTATATTTATAAAAAAGAGGGAAAACTCATATTTTTAAAAACTTTCAGAAGACTGATTAAAGTTGACAGATATAAAAATGAGGAATCAAACTACTGAAAATGATTTCAAATATATTCCATTAAAACTTCAAGTGTATACAATCCATATTATTTAACTTAATAAATTTTAATCTTCAAGAAAATAATAGCTACAACTGGAAAAGGGGTTATTGACAACATTAAAGTTTCACATTTATTCTCTTAAGTATATATAACCCATGTAGTCAAACAAATTATAACATCTGAAAAACAGAAAGTGCAAGTACTAGAATTTTGTCAATTATTCCATTCCCTACTTCAAAATTCAAGTCCTTTAATTGTTAAATATGCCACTCAAAATATAAACAGTAAAGCACTTGCCACTTTTTTTGTAGCTTCATCTTTGGCAAAAGTAATTGTTCCTTGAAGATAATATCCCGGACAACAGCTCTTGGGGTACCTATAATTTTAAAATTTATAATTCAACAGCATACATATTGGTTTTAGACAACAGCTTGAAAAATAAATGTCACTGTATAAAGAGGATAAAAAAAAAATGAGAGAAAGAGGTAAGAAAGAGGAAAAGACATAAAATTTATAAATAGAATCAAATTAAATATTGAAATATCATGTCATAACTGCATCAATACATTGGATATATTTTCAGTACAGAAAAAAATTGCACTAATATTCAAGAATAATATAGTTATATGATCAAATATATCAAAGTTAATTTTATTATATAAAATTTTAAATGCAGGAATGTGGTTCAACAGGAAGATATTTTTTATTGAAGGAGATTTATTAAAAAAAAATTCCATTATTTGAATAACTTCAGCAAATTACAATGTGCAAATCAGGTACAGAATTAGGAAAGCAGCTGTTACTGAAGAAACTTGAAGTAAACACTAGAAACAATATTGAATAAAGAGAAAATTAAGTTATTAAATGATTAATTTCTCTGCAGAATAAATTAAAAAGAAATATTACTGGAAGGTGAAAAAAGAGAAAAAAAATTTCTAGTTAATAGTTTTGAAAACAATTATTGGGAAAATGATTTATCTTTAACTATATTTAACAGTTGTTTAATCTTTATTCGAAAATCTAATGACAATAAAGATTATTCAATCTAAAAACAACATCAATTGTTATAAAAAGTATTTGATTTTCTGCAACAATATTTAATTCTTAGAAATTTAAACAACATAGCATTAAGAATTTATATATATAAAAGGAAACCATACAAATTAGCATCATTGATAACTCGATCAAGATTTTTTAATGAAATTTATTTAAAATATGCATCAATGTAATTTTATTATTATTATTTTATTTAAATAAAAAGATAATACACAAGACTTACTTATCACTTGGAATGGGAGCAAGAAATATAGGTATAGTGGATCCAGGTGCTACAACCTGTGAGCTGATTTTTTTCCCACTAATTATTGCTTGAGAATGTTTATCATAAATGTCTAAAGTAATAGGCGATTGTATTTTCACTGATATTAACAAGGGCATATCTGACAATTTTTCTAAAAGAGAACAATCTTCATGTCGAACTTGTAGTTTTAATGTATATTCT
Source organism: Latrodectus geometricus (assembly GCA_026290005.1). NCBI lineage: Eukaryota > Metazoa > Arthropoda > Arachnida > Araneae > Theridiidae > Latrodectus > Latrodectus geometricus. The sequence goes on along the minus strand of JAPDSC010007783.1, from coordinate 83,483 downwards.
CCTTTTTCAACTTTGACAGAATACTACAGTAAGTAAAAATTTCAAATAAAATATCAGAGTTAAAACATGATATAATAATATATTTTTTAACATTATATAACATAAAAACACACACACACGTGCATATATATATATATATATATATATATATATATATATATATATAAGGACTTAAACATAATTTAAACTTAAAATACCTTTGATGGATAAGCATCACCAGCAGCAATAAGTTGTTTATTGTAATCAAAAAGCATCCAGAGCTGAGATTCAAATTCAGATTCATACAGAAGTTCAGACAGTAGGGAGAATGAAGGAGTAATCTCAGTTGACCTAGACTACAGTAAAAAAAATGCACAAACTTATAAATACTTTAATTTAAAACCAAATATCAGTAAAATGAATTTTTACAAAATAAATACAAATCATGTCAAAATAACAATGTGTAAGTGAATTCAATTTTTGTAGATTAATAAAAATAAATAATAATTAATTAAACGTGAAGTGTCTTTTGAAAAGAAAAGCCAAGTTGATTTAGTTTGAATTTCTTGTTTTCACAAAAATTAAGGACTAGAAATTACATAACTCATAAAAAATTATGGTAGTGTTTCAAATATGATTTATGCAAAATTATTTAATTAATAAAACATTTTGCAGAAAATAAACTTCATGTAATTAATGTTCATACCAGAAATAAAGAGTAGAAATGTGATCCAAGAAACATCCATTTATATGTTAATTTTGTAGAGCATGTTAAAAGTCATATAAAAATTATACCTTTAATTATCAAAAACGTTTGAATAAATTTTGTATTCATCTGGGTAAAAGAATTATATAAAATAAAAACATCTTCTTAACACATAATTAAAATAACACAACTATGTGTAAATGATCAAACTGCGGCTTGAGCGGCTACCAGGCGCGTTGGCAGGAGGTGGATAGCTGAACATACTGTAGTGATGACAGGATAACCTCTGAATAACAAATAGGAGGTCGCGAACCAACTCCTGTAACCCAGGTATTATGCGACCCGTGCCTTGGGTGAATGGCACTGCAGTTATAGTGTTTTATCGGAGCCTCTAGTGCGACTGGCGAACCTCTAGAGTATTTTGCCTTATCCAGCATCTCAGGCAATACTGGGTAGACCTTTTCTGTTCCTGAGCTTTTCTTTTGAGTTTATGGCTGACAAAGACAAAAACTTAACTCATATTACTGCTTCTGCAGGTAAAAAACCCGAAGTAGGCCATTCTGTTGAAGAAATGGATACTAAGGGAAAACCAACTGAAGGGGAAGAAATGGACCCTTCTTCAAAAGAGGTAGAAATGACCTCTACGCCATCAACATTCCAAGAGGGACAGGAAGCCATTAGTAGCATGACTGCTTCCATGGAGGGAATTAAACTCAAAAAGAGGCTTTCTGGAGCACAAAGAAAGAAACTCATTAAAGAGAAAAAAATCGCTGAGGGCACTTGGGTAGAAAAACCCAAGCAAAAACAACAAAGCGAGAAAAGATCATCTCCAAGGATGGTACAAGACACTGCCCCTAAGACTGCCAAAAAAGGACCTGAATGTACTACCTATAAGGAGACTTTGATGGCGGTCAAAATGCGGCTACGCTTGGAAGAAAGTCCTTGACAAACCTTCAAAAACTGATGGGGTTGAAGGTTCTTCAAGCCAACATCCACCACAGTAGAAGTGGCACCACAAACCTCGCTAAGAATTTTCTTGGGGAGGATTTTCACCTGGCCCTGATTCAAGAGCCCTGGCTTGTCAGGGGTAGAGTCAGTGGCCTTAAAGGAACAAAAGGTAAGCTCATTTATGATCTTAACAGTGAAGCTAGAGCCTGCATCCTTATAGATAAAGATATAGAGGTTTTACCTCTAACCGAGTTTATTCATAGGGACCTAACAGCAGTGAAAGTCAGACTCAACATAGAGAAATTGTTTTTGGCTCTGTCTACTTACCCTATGAAGAGAAGGCTCCACCTGATCCAACACTGCACAAACTCTTGTAGTTTTGTGCAGAACAAAAATTGCAGGCAGTCCTTGGGCTAGACTGCAACTCTCATCATATCGTCTGGGGCAGCACAGACACGAACAAAAGAGGTGAGTGTCTTTTGGAATTTATTCTTAACTATGGTTTGGATATTTTAAACAAAGGCAACGATTCAACTTTTATAACTTTTAATCGATCTGAAGTAATCGACATTACTTTAGCAACACCGGCTATTAGTAAAAATATCACGAAATGGAAAGTTGATGGGAGACCATGAGGTTCAGACCATCAAAACATCCACTTCGAAATAAACTCTAATATAAATATTGACCGCCGCTTCAGGGACCCCATGAGGACCAATTGGAAGAATTTCCAAAGGGATATCATGGGGCTAACTGAACTGGGGGGAAATTATATTAGAGACAATTATGATCTAGAAGTTACAGCAGAAACTCTGCAGAGTGAAATTCTAGGCTCATACAATAAAAATTGCCCAATGCGTATCAAAAGAGCAAAGCCACAGTGTCCCTTGTGGAATAACTCTTTGGAAACTGAAAGGGCAAATGTTAGAAAACTTTTTAACAAAGCAAAGAAACATGGTGAATGGGACAACTACAAGAGAGCACTCACTAACTATAACAAAAATGTTAGGAAAAGCAAACAAGAATCCTGGAGAAAGTTCTGTGAAGAGGTGAATTCAATATCTGAAGGAGCTAGACTCCAAAGAATCCTCAGAAGGGATGAACCTATTATGGTTGGAACCTTAAAGGATGAGGATGGTAAATTTGCTAGTACCGGAAAAGAAGTAATGGAAGTAATGGCCAAAACTCACTTTCCGGGAGCCATTGATATTGATAGCAATGAAGGGCTGCATTTCATTGGTTCTGTAAAAAGAATTCAAGGAAATCAATGGACCTATGCTAAGAGCATTATCAATCATGATAAAGTGAGGTGGGCTGTTTCCACCTTCAAACCTCTCAAGAGTCCTGGACCTGACGGAATCATGCCTGTAATGATCCAAAAGGCAGGGGATCTTATTATCCCTGTGCTAACTAGAATATACAGAGCTAGCTTAGCACTGGGATGTATTCCAAAGCTATGGCAAAAGACTGGGATTGTTTTCATTCCTAAACCTGGAAAAAACTATGACCAGGCTAAGTCTTATAGGCCAATAAGCTTATCTTCATTCTTTCTCAAAATTATGGAGAAAATCATTGATAGGCACATCAGAGATTACCTGGGTAGTAATAGTCCCTTGCATAATCTACAGTTTGCCTACCAACCTGGCAAATCTACAGAGACAGCGTTACACAAGCTTGTATCTAAGATTGAGAACACCCTGGAGAGAAAGGAAATTGCCTTAGCCACTTTCCTACATATCCAAGGTGCATTTGATAACACCTCACATATATCCATCCTTAATGCCTTAAGAGATACAGGGATTGAACATGCAATTTGCTCATGGACTAGGACCCTGCTTTCGGATAGAACTATACAAATGAAAATCTTCAATGAGACATTTGAAAAGACGACGACCAGAGGCTGTCCACAAGGAGGTGTATTGTCACCATTACTTTGGAATCTGGTTGTAAATAGCCTATTAAAACATCTAAATTCTATAGGTTACTATACCCAGGGGTATGCTGATGATATCGTCATACTCATCCTTGGTAAAGACTTTCACATAACTTGACAACTAATGCAAAATGCTCTAAGTTATGTAGGCAAATGATGTAAGGAAAGGAATCTGGATATAAATCCACAGAAGACCAACCTTATACCATTCACAAGAAAAATAAAAAGGGAGGGATTCTTTATCCCAAAACTTTTTGAGGTTGAAGTCAACGTTGCTTCTGAGGTGAAATTTCTATGCTTAATTCTAGACCAAAAACTCACCTGAAATAAAAATGTTGACTACAAAATCAATCAGGCAAAAAAATGCATTATGACATGCAGACGCAAGCTTGGTAAAAACTGGGGTCTACAGACAAAAATGATGTTTTGGATGTACACAGCAATTGTCAGGCCTACTTTTACAAATGCATCTTTGATATGGTGGTGTAAGGTGGAGCAGAAAACTGTGAGGGACAAGCTAGGAAGTCTGCAAAGAATGGCCTGCTTGTGTATCACAGGTGCAATGTCCACCCCACCTACCAGATCACTAGAGGCAATTCTGGACGTGACTCCACTAAATATCTTCATATGCAGCGCTGCCAGAATAACTGCATATAGAATGACATTGCAAAATCAGTGGTGTGATAAGCCCTCTTCTGGAGGTCATACTACTATTACCAAAAAAATCAACCACCCAAATCTCCAAATGCCTTCAGACAGCATGGAAAGAACATACGTGTTTGAAAGACCATTCGAGGTAGTTTTTCCTACCAGGGAAGACTGGAAAAACAGCACGATTGAAATAAAAAGCAATGATCTTATCTGGTTTACTGATGGATCAAAAAAAGGCAACCTCTCAGGACTGGGGGTCTGTGGCGTGGCACCAAGATTCAGTCTTTATAAAGGGCTTAGGGAACATGCCACTGTCTTTCAGGTGGAGGTTCTTGCTATTACCAACTGTCTGCAGATAAATTTAAAGAAGGGCTACCAAGGTAAGCGTATTCTTATTTTCAGCGACAGTCAAGCTGCATTGATGGCTCTTTACTCATTCCAAGTCAAATCAAAAATTGTAATGGAATGTAAAAATCTCCTTAAGGAACTGCAAATGGTAATAAAATTATTCTTATTTGGGTGCCAGGGCATATAGGAATAGAAGGTAATGAAAGATTTGATGAACTTGCAAAACAAGGATCCTCTTTCAATCCAATAGGAGTGGAACCCTTTTGTGGGATCAACATGAAGACTACAAGGAAGGCCATTCAAAAATGGGAAAAACAGGAGATGAACAAAGTTTGGCGTGACTCTCCTGGACAGAAACATGCAAAAAGCATGATTTTCAACTCATCTGAGAAAATTGCATCTGAAATTCTTAGACTCCCAAGATTGAAGACTCAAGCAATTGTAGGCTTCATTACTAGGCACTATCATTTCAGGAAACACCTTCATACAATGGGACTTTTTAAACAGGAACCAATTTGTAGGAAATGCCACGCAGGGGTAGAATCAGCTCATCATATCCAATATGAGTGTGATGCTCTTGCCCTTACAAGATTGACTACTCTAGGTAATCCATATCCTAAAGAGTTACACCTAAACTCCATTGAGGGCCTATCAGACTTTATAAACAAAGTAGGTGACCCAAGACAATGGAACTAGGAAAAAATTGGGCTTGGAGCATGGTACAAAATGCAAGACTGCAGAGGTGCCAAATATCTGACAAGCTCAAGAGAAGAAGAAGAAATGATGAAACATTGCAAAAGGTAATTTAAATTTAACAGTGTAGCTTATGCCATCCTACAATTTATAAATTTTTTAATACATATTTTTACATATCATTTAAAAGTATATTGAAATGTTAGAATGTTTTGAAGTAATTTTTTTTTCTTATAATCAGTAAAAATGATTTGAAATACCAAACTTTAAAATTTCTAAGATTAAAATCTAATATTTCTCTTGAAAATTCTTTTATTTGAAAAATTGATTCTTAATTAAACGTAAATCTTCAAATGCAAAGATTTGAATTCAAAACAGTCAATACCTATAAATTCCCACACAATTAAATTAAAATGTAAAAATCAAAAATAGAAGGTATCAAATATAAATATAATAAAGAATGAACATCTCTTAAGAAGAAAAAAATCTTAAATTACAATTCAATTTAAAGTAAAATTGTAACATGTAACCTTTCAAAGCAACCAGTTTTAAAAATTTTTTTTTAAAAAAATGGATAGCAACAGGAAACTTTCAAAATTTTAAATAAGGCAGGAGATACAGCAAGCTTTGATATTATAATAACATATTAATACATAATCATGAAATTTAAAAAAAGATATGAATGGATTGATAAGTAACAAAAGACATCAATATAGACAGATTATAAGAAATAGAAAAAAAAACATTTCTTAAGCTTACAATATTACACGTATAGTTTAACTGTATTTCATAAACTTGTCTTCCTTTTGGTATTACATCCCTTGACTTCAATGGATTTATTTTGGAGTCATTTGGCCTAGAATGATATAAAAACAAATTATATAAACATAAGGTGCACAATAAAGCTAATAAATTAAATACTATTTTAAAAATATTTTAAAAAATAAAAAATAATTTCCACAATAAATCAACTTCTTAAAAAAAAATCATAAATTTACTAAAAATTGATTATAAATTATACATATTCCTTTTTAAAAAGAACTGTTTCTACTTTGTTCTAAATTACTCTATCATTATTTGTACATTGCCCATTATTATTTGTCATACAGAGACTACTTTACATAATATTAAAAATTTATTTCCTTATTTTCAGAATAAAAATAGTCACAAATGTTTAACCCACTCACTGCACATTCAGCGAAATTTGCGGAATGTGCAGTAAATCTAGCAAAACTTGCACACCCCGTGATTTTCAGGGGTATAAACTTTCGCCATCTATTTAAACATGCATGCACTCTTTATCTGTTCATGGTTTTATTTCGAGTTTTCTTTGATGTTTAATTGTTTATTTAGATGTGAGCCAACAGATGTTAGTTGTCTTCATTTCTGCAAAATATACATGAAATTTTTGCAACATTTTGCACACCCTTTTCAAAGATGCTTGGCAGGAATAAGACTTCTAGCAAGTGATATACCTTATAACCTTTCACGAGTAATATAACCTATATTCCCGACAATCCAACATTGATAGTTGTTCTGACTCTGATTTCTAGTATAGTAAGATAGTTATAGTGAAACTGAATGAGAATTTCTTTGACTCCTCTACAAATAGTGATGAATCTGATTTTGCACATTTTCATTACTATATACGTTTTACCTTTGTATTTTATAACACGAATCATAATTTAACTAAGATCAATTTTCAAAATTTTGCTGTCATACTATTATTTTTCAATTTCAATATTCTGACATTCTTTTTGTGTGATCTAATTCTATATTGGGAAAAAACTCGTTCATAATTTTTTTTTTTTATATATTTCAGCTTTAAAATAAGTATAGATTTGAAATATGTAATATAAAACACACAATTTTTAAATAGATTGATAAAATAAAAATAACTAATAATAAATAAAAAGCAGTTAGAGGGTTAATTGTAAATAATAAGTTAATGAAATAAAACTTAACTATCAAGTAACAATGCAAATCAATATACAAATTATAGAAAAACTCACAAAAGATAGCACTAAACAACACATAACAATTACATAAAAATAGTTTAAGAGCAATTTTAAGAACAAAATGGTTAAATTGTTACCTGAGAACCATAGCGTAAGATTTCAGTACAGCTGAAGGATGTAGTTCTTCATATGTAAGTGAACAGCTGACATCGATACGATGTATTCCATCAGCAGCATGCTAAAAGGGAAATTAAATTATAATGTGCAAATTTGAATTTAAAAAAAAAATTGTAAATTTTCTATGTAAAAAAAAAATGCGCTACACAACTGTCTTAAATGAAGCAAAATTTAAATACTTTTACACCTTAGATAATAATTGTTACATTAAAATGATCATTATAAGGCTAATTTAAAAGAAATGATAAGTTATTGATCAATAACAGTATGTTTATTTACTAAGTTCTACACAGCATTTAACACAGATTATTTTCAATACCACTGCAACCTAGTCCAAACAATATTTGAAAGTTATATGTCCCACTTTAAAACTTGAATACATAAAAAAAATTACTTAAGAGTTTTAATGTACAAATAATTGTTTTTGAGCAACTTGCTAGAGAAAATGAAGAGAGTCACATCTTGTATACCAAGAAAAAATGTTTTTTCCAACTAGGGGAAATAAAAACACATCTATGTTTGCATAAGTTTTGCAAAGGTAAAAGTTTTAAATATCCATTATCTATCTATATTGAAGGAAGAAACATATGAGGAAAATTGGTTTGCTGCACACTTTCCAGTATTATTACCAGCATATAATGTATCTCTTTAAAAACAATATGGCTTGATGTCATTCTACAAAGCATGCATACTTGGAACTAAAGGGTGGAAATTTCAAACACCTTCTAATGCAAACTTATGTATTCCAATATTCTTTTTTCTTACACTAGATTTGAGGTCATACATTTTTTGCAGCATTTGGCGTGCATGTGTTGCATTTGGCTGTGCAGAGTTTATGGATCTTAATAAAAAATGAGTGTACACCTATGTGTATATACCTATTTATATAGCAGTACAGAAATTTTGGAAACCTTCTGGAAAAAAATTGGTTTGAACACTAAAATCTATAATATTTTAAGTATTGGTATAAATATATGAATGGAAAGACAATTTAATTAAGGATGCAATAAACTAAAGTTTGTTTCATTCTCTTATTCTATCATAAATTAAATCAAAATAATGACAAAAAATGAATCATAATTGATTTAGTTTGGTATGCATTTTTTTATCATTTGAATGTGGCCATTGGTTTGTGTTTAGAATTTCAATTAAATATTAGTTTTGGCAATCATGTTATAATAAGATTAAGAAAACTGTTACTTTATTGGAACTCCAAGGAGAAACATGGTGTATTAAGTGATTGTAACTGATTTTTTTTT
>JAPDSC010007783.1:50855-74821 GCA_026290005.1 Latrodectus geometricus | reverse complement strand
AGAAATGTTATCCTTTATGAAATATGTGTTGATTAAGTTTGTAACTTTGTTAGCTTTTGATTAATATTTAGGGTTAGAAAAAAGGTAAACTATATAATAACCTAACAATGCGAATGGATATTGCTGTTGATAGAATTCATAAATTAATAACACTAATGAGATTAAAAAAAACTTTGAAAATATAAGAAAATTTGGAGGAAGACATAGATATAATAGAAACACAAATTGTTCTTTTAGAATAGAATTTTGTTAATTAAAAGGAATTATATAAAAAGATTTTAATAATTTTACAAGATTATAAAAAATGCACACAAGATTGTATCAATTCTAAATATGAAGCAATAACTGCCTACAATGATGGATTCTTATAAACTACAACAAAATTAAAGAGAGGATTAAGTATTTTGAATAAACCAAGAACAAAAAATCTGGCATTAAAAAATTATTTTGAAAATATTATTATAGTGCACAAATTTAAATTACCAGAATTGAATTCTAATTCTAGCAATTTAAATTCCCAAAGAATTAAAAGTCTAATGGTAATATTAAAGATTGGCTTCAACGATGGGGTCAGTTTAAAAAAAATACACAAAGATAAAGTTATTGAAGATGGTAAAATACAATATTTAATTCAATCAATGCTAAAATGTTCTGCTGCCAGAAAAGAATCCTTTCCCCTTTCGAGAAAGAATTATGAAGAAGTCATAAAATGTCTGAAACAGCACTTTGGAAAAGAAGATTTGTAGATCAAGGTCTACATAAGAGAGTTACTAGCTCTGATAATAAATAATTTGAAACCTTAAAGTCAAAAATATTCATTTGTTAGACTGTATGATATTTTAGAACGGCAACTGAGATCACTTAGATCATTAGGTGTTGCTACTGATAATTTTTCAGCTATTTTATTATATTTTCTTATTGAGTCTTTTTTGCCAAGCGATTTATTAAGAATATATTAGCGTACTCATGGTGAATTAATCACTACTGAAAGCACTGGTAATAACAGATTAACACATCTATTAAGTTTCCTTAAAAAAAAAAAATTGAGAGCTACGAGCTCCCTTTTTGATTTTGAAAACATAAACAGAAAGTTGTTGTCACATTCTTTGAGGGGTAAAACTTCAGCCCCTGAATTTTTAAATATTGCAAGGTGAGACACTTACATAATTGACTCGGAGGCTACCGAGTGTGTTTCCTCAGTAAATCTCAATTCCATCAGGATTAAAGATATGCTATGAGTTTTTCATATGTAAAAATTGACATACAATTAACAAATACTTATTAAAAAAAAAAAAAAAGAGAGAGAGATAGACATTTGCCTTTTTGCTTAACTTTAAACCCAGATATATTGCGTGAAATTGCAAAAATAAGATAAGTTACATAAAATGTTTTGAATAGCATCTATTATTAATGTGTAAAATGAATGAAGAATTTTATGGCAGTAGAAATAATGAAAAGACCTCAGATGAAAAAATTGCTGTGGAATGCTCTTAACTGATACTACACATAGGCAGCAAGTCTATTTGCAAAATTAAAATAAGTTTACTTGGGTTCTCATTGATACAGATTTGCAGCAAACATAAAATGATAAACTTATGGAACATAATGTTAAGGAAGAAACTATTTTTTCACTTAAATTGGTTTTTTGGGGGAACTGAAAAAAATGAAAAAAAAAAATTGATTCACTTAAGTAATGTAAAGTTATCATTGTAATTTTGAGGTACTAGACTAAGAAATAATTTGTTCTAATATTTCCATAGTAATATTGTCCCCTTATATGTACAAGAACTTATAGCTCATAAAATATTCATACTCATAATATGCATGTATTTGATGATCAATTACTGTATCAATTTTCTCTCAGAAATTCATTTGTTTATTGGGACTGATTTCGCTGGCAATTTGCTCAGCAGTGGGATAAAAGAACTTAGATTACGATTGATTTGTTTGGAAACTAGATTAGGTTAGATTTTGATGGATAAGAGCAGTGAAATGGATAATCATGATAGTACAATTTTGTTTTACTTGTCATATGACTGATGCTAATATCTCAGATTTATGGAGGTTAGATACACTTGGTATTAGAGATACCATTGAAAGAAAAACAACAGAAGAATTAGAAAAATTGATGAAAGAGCATTTTTTTCAAACTGTTGCTAGGGATTCATATGGGAGGTACAAAGTTAGATTATCATGGTTAGAAAAACACCTCCCTTTGACAAATTGTAAGGAAATTTCTTGTAAAGACTTGTTAATTGCATCAAGTCCTTGTAGAAATTAGACAATACTGCAGAATACGATAGTATTTTTAAGGACCATTTGGAACTGGGTATCATAGAAGAAGTTTATAATACAGATCCAGAACTTTATTTAAATCCTCAGCATTTTTTGAAAAAAGCAAATTCAACAACAAAAGTTAGAACAGTCTGATGGCTCTGCTGGGGAAAAATTCGCCTTCAATCCATAACTGCATAGAAAAAGTTCCCAATTTAGAGGAATTAATACTTTCTGTCATAAATAGATTTAGAATAGGAAAATAAGGAATGATTGCTGATATTGAAAAGGCGTTTTTCAGATTGGGCTCCATCAGTATGATAGGTCAAATTTAAAGTTTTTGTGTGGCTGAAGGGAAACATAAGAATAGTTAAGAACTTTTCAGCATTGACAAATAATTTAAGGGATTTCTTCAAGTCTTTTCTTGCTAGGAGCAACTTTAAAATTTCTTTTGAATGATGTTCTTACTAAGAAACTATGAAAAAGTTAGTTAATTGAATTTTTTAAGAAATCCCATGATAATTCTTATATTTCTTAGTAAAAATTTAATTTACGGGGGTGGGAGCATACACTTTTCAAACAAAGTAAATCTGATATAAAAGAAAACAAAACTCTCTGTTTTGGGTTTGAAATGGAAAAATAGAAATGATATTTTGTTTGAGAGATTTTGGTCCCATTTTGAAAGGTCAATTATAATCAAATTGATAATTTTGTCAACTGCTCACAAAAATTTTGATCCCATCGGATACACTTGTCTAGTAACTTTAAGACTAAAACTGATGTTATAGGAATGCTGAAAATCAAAATTATCTTGGGATACTGATTTGCCACCTTGGATGATAAAAAGATTTCAAAAATGGAAAAATGGTCCTAGCATTGAAATGTCACTCAAGTTCAAAATTTTAAACAACATTTCAATACTGAGATGTTTAGACAGAAATGGAGGAAATAGAAGTACAACATTTCAAGTCTTTAATGATGCACCAGAACCATGAGTATATGTATATGTATACCAGTATGCCTCATGTATATTTTTAAGGAGTAAAGGATAAAATTCTACAGATTGTCAGTTGATACAAACTAGGTCAAGGATCATGCCCATTACATCTATATTGGTTTCTAGGCAAGAACTACTAGCATGCAATACAGGAGCAAGACTATGTCAATCTTTGAAAAAAAGCTTTGGGATGGAGAAAATGACTACACAATATTGGTCTGATTGAAGCTTTCATGATGGATAAAAAAGAAAGAAATTGGATTATTTTTGTTTTCAATCATGTCAAAGAAAATTGCCTTTTCGGTGATTTAGATGATTGGCATCACGTTTCAGGACAGCTGAATCCAGCTGGCTTGCCATTTTGAGCATGTAGTGTCAAAAACATAGCCAAAGTCTAATTGGCAGCTTGGACATGCTTCTTCAAAAAAGGAGGAAAAAACCTAAAAAACGGCCTAAAATGGATATTTTTCCTGAAGAAGGAATTATCAATGCTGAAAGAAGAAAATAATTGTGTCGTAAATACAGAGTAAAGGAGAAAAAAAATTACAACCTTTTCTCCTATTATCCTAAACTTACTTTGGTTATAATGGGGATTAATAGATTTTCCGATAACTGTAAGGAGAAAAATATTTTATGAACTCTGAAAACACAACGTTAGAAGAAATTGATCTAAGATTTCATTACTAAAGTTTACACAACAAGAGTCTTTAACAAGACCGCAAGATAAGACTTCATAAATTTGAAACTTTTGTGAATGAAAATCTTTTTTTGAATTAAGACAATACTCTCATTGAAGAAGACTTAAATAATTTTAAATTTTCATTTTTATTTTCTTGTGAGGATCCATTAGTTGAAAAAATCATTTGATAGAAATACTGTTCTCTTGATCATGCAGGTACTCAGATAGAAATGACCTATCTGAGAAAAGAATTCTGGATATTGAAATATGGGAAAACTGTACACGAAGTTATCAGAAATTGTTTTACTTGCAATAAAGATCCAAATGACTCAAAAGCTCTTACCCCCAACCTGTACGTTCCTGCAGGAGGTCAAAGTAGCCGGTACACCTGAAATGAACTGCTTGGAATGTAAATGTTTAAATAAAAAAAGTATGTTTATCATCAGAGAGTGCAAAGAGGTCCTCGAAAACGCTTTTGTTGAGAATAATTGGGACAATTCAGACAGTTAGATAAATAAAGTGTGAAGCTCACTGCCCATTAAGATAGAAAATGATCATCCAGTGGCAACATGAAAGCAATCAGAAATTCTTAACTCTTAAAGATTTTAATCTCTTCCGTCTTCACTGTTAAGATTTCAACCACCTTAGCAAAAAGTGATTAAAATCTTCATCTCACCTGATGGGTATATTAGACTTGTAAAATTGAAGACGAAAAATGGAGTATTTTTACATCCAGTGTTAAGAAAACATCCACTAGAAGTTGGTCAGAATGAAAAAGAAGAGTGCCAAGAAAAAATAAAACACCCATGGAAAAGTTTATCTGCTACGATAATAGTGGAAGTAAAGATTAAGATTTTCTTGACAAGATTGAACTTGAATGAACTTCTCAATATGGTAGAAAGTGATAACAGGTAAAAACACTTGTGTTCTAAAAATGAACTTTTTTTACAGCAAGAACTCTTTACTTTTTTATAATATTTTTAAGAACCTTCAGAACTTTAATTTAAAAATTTTATTATTTTCTTATAATTTGAAGTGTATTGATTTATATGAAATTTGGTAAATTATATTACAATGTTGAGAACTTTTCACCTTTAATTGTATATTGTATTTGAGTTTTCTACAATATAAATTAAAAGGTGGGAAGCTGTGGGAAATCTTGGTGATCATCAAAAAATACTTTTTTGTGAATTGGGTGATGACATCAAGTTGAGATCCAATGCTATCACATGAAAAAATTAAATACAATGCCAAAATGTTTTGATTTGTAAGGAATATAAATGTGTACACACATTTAATTTTGTAAATAATTTCTAGTAAATATATCTATACTCATATAATATTTGTTACAATAAATATAGATATTGGATAATTTTTCTTTACGATTGATGGGTCACTTATAAGAATGAAAATGAAATATTACTGAATTTGAATCCTGAGAGGAATTCGGTAAGTGTAAATTTTCTCTTACAATTTGTTTACTTTTAGTAAATTGAATTATTCCCAAAAAAAAAATCAATCATATAACAGTAGTATTCTCTTGATTGCAATTCCTAAGTTTAAAGGATATAGATATTCAAAATAAAAATAATTAATAGTTGATTTTAATTTTTATTTTAATTATCACAAATATAACATTAAGATACAAGATATTCTACAGAATTGTTAAATATGATGTTTAGTCAGCCACGAGTCTTGTTTTGAAGTCAGAATACGGACATTGCTCAGAAAACAAAAGTAATACTAGGCCTACTCTTTTAGAATTCATTAAGATCATTAACAAAATAATGAATTAAAGGGGAAAAAACAAAAAAATGCAGGACGTTATATCATAGAAAAGCACTAATGACAACAAAAATCTCAAAGCTAGTACAGCAGTTTTAATCAAAAATTCTTATTTCCTGAAGCTTACAAATCAGTTATGAAATTTACACCTGGTTATGAACTCATGAAAAGTCAATAGAAATTATTGAATCAAATTTCCAACTGTCAGTAATTTTTGATATTTTATGGTCAAGTTAGATACTAAGTTTTTGAGTGAACGTATATAAAACTTGTCAATAGAACACATAAAAAATATGCAGGAAAGTAATGAAATTTTAAAAAAATTGACATTAATTTTAAAAATAATAAAACAAATGAAGAATATTTTTGTACTTTTTTATTTTATTCATTTTAATAAAGAAATAAGAATCACATCTCATGAGTACGACAAGCAGAAACACACAATCCATATAAATCAAGCCAATTTAAATTTTAATAGTTATAATTTGGAGAAATTTCACAAATAAATTTTTAATAACACTACATTTATCATGTTACACATTCCCATTTAATCAATTATAATTTTAAGGCAATAATTATTTATCTAATATAAGAATGATTCAAAAATAAAATTGTATATAAAGAGAATAAATAAGTCAAAATGACAAATATGTCACATACAAAGTATTGAAAATACAGAAAACGCTAAACTGAAAACTTGCTGTATATCAAGATATACATATAGCTCATATTATGCTTAACTATTTAAAATTGTCTTTCCTGGCAATATTTTAAACAAAATTTCATCAATAAAAATTGCATTTAAATATTTTAATGAGTACAAAAATAATTGTATGCTAGAACAAACATTTTAAAATATTATCACAATAATCAAAATTCTCATTTTGAATTAAGATAATTACCTTTACAGAAAAAATATGTGTAGCTTCTTCTTTTGGTCCTAAGCGAATCATCTTGTAAAATTCATGGGCTTTGCAATACATCTGAGGACGGATTTGAACAGCATGCAGAAAAATGTTAGCACAATGCTTAGTATCATTGGAAGCAAGCCGCACAACTACAAAAAGAATCAATATAAAAACCTTTATAATTAAATAACTTCATATAAAACAGTAACATTTAACAGAAGTACACTTTTCAAACTATAATATTGATAATTCATTATAAATTTAAATATCTTTTCTATATTCAGGTTTATTTGCCTTGAAATTTTTTTTAAAACTATGCATATAAATATCAAGCATTTTATACTATGAAGGTGCAATATGAGTCTTCATATAGTTTTCAAATTTATCCAATTTCTTATGGGAGAAATTTATATTACTTTAATAATGAACTAAATATAAATTTCAACAGTATATAAATTCTTGGTAATAGATTCCTAATCATACATGAAACTGGAGAATTTTCCAAATCATTCACAACAATTGATTTTCAAACTAAGATATTCTATAAGAAATAAAAAAAAATAAATACACAACCTTCAGTTATATATTTTATAAGCCCCACTGCTAAACACAATATCACAAGCTTTTCAATGACAAAACTACAAAATAAAACTATTATTGTCATGACTCACATTGAGCATTGAGGCCACACAAATACAATATATTTTAAAAAAAGGATGCCTTTTACTAACTTTGATTTTTGAAACTTTCATGAGTTTTTTCTATCCAATAAAATTTTTCGTATATTGTCCTTCGATCGCGATTTTGTAACATTAATATATTTGTTACTTTTCCAACAAAAATTCTTTAAATAGAAAATAATTCCACTAAATTTAATCAAGTTGAACAATAATAAAGCAGTACCATTTAAAAAAATTATTGATGTTTAGAAAGAATTAGTAAAAAGGTGAAAGTTTTAATGAAAAACAAAAACATGCTAGAAATATCATGAAAACATTTCAATATATTTGTTTCAACAACAAATAACTCATTTTTGATGAAAAATTAAGTAATATCTGAAACTAAAATAAAATTTTGCATTTTTATAAGTTTATCTTTAATTTCGTAGTGAAATCTTAGTAAGTAGTAGTCTCGCTGTAGAGAGACATTTTTTTGCTTTATATTTGAATTTGAGATAATTCAGGACTGGCAACGTTACTTAAAATACTGTTTCTAATTCATTTTGAAATACAGTATATAAATATTTGTTCCTATTTAATCATATACCATATTTTCCTGTATATAATCTGCAGCAGCATATTATCCACAAGAATTTTTTTTAGTAAGAAAAATAAACAATCCGGGACAATTTTTTAAGCGAATAGTCGAAAACATATACTGCTTATTGTGGTGTCTTATAAAATAAAAAATACACAGTATAATTAAAAATATAAATAAGCTGCATATCCACATCATCACAGAGGGTAATACACTAATATGAAACAATATCGTTCAAAATCAATAACTCTGAGAAGATTCTAGCAAAACTTATTGATTTTTAGTTTTTAATAATTTTTAAAATGAATTTAGTCATATTTTAAAAGTAAAATACATTTGTCTCATTAATAATTAAATGAAAGAAATGGATTATTTTCAAACTGCGCATTGTAGACATTTTTCTTTTGTACTGCGCATGCTTTTTCATTTTAAATTAAGACATTTGACACCATTTTTTTGTCTTCCTTTTACGTTTTGATATAAAATCAGCTATGGAATGTAAACATTTTCCCTTCTACAAGACGATATACGAAAAAAAATATTTTAAGAACAAAACAGCTCAGGTCAAGACAAAATACGAAATGATGTTAGAGAATTGCAACTGTAATATCTTTCTGAGGAACCAAACACATTCTTGAATGCAATGGGACAAAGCTGTTAATAAATGAAATATGTCAGCCATGATGAGGTGCCACCTGTTATTTATTTTATGAAATGTTGAGAGCATTTCTTATAAGAAAATTCTTGAAAGTTTTTATGATGGAGAATGTTTATCAGATCATCTGACGTAGCATATCATTTGTAAGTCTAAATTGGAACCTTTTTTAATGCATAATTTGTGATTATATACAGAAAAACACTAACAAAAATTTTTAATTAATAATCGTCATTCAGCATACTTATACTCAGAAAAAGTGTTTTCCCCTATAAAAATTGCTTTTATAAATTCATTTCCTTTTAAATAAATATAGTGCATAAACTGATTATACTTCAGCAGTATAAATCATTTATAAATAAGGATATTTTCTGTGCAATGTACTGAAATATACAGTATAACAAAAGTGATACAACATTGAAGCAAATCTCAACATTGTAATATGTAATTTAAGAGACTTAAAAGATATATTCAATAACTACATTCACAAAACACTTATTGATTACATGCCTCCAGAATTTTAATAAAAAAACAGGGAGGAATTGAATACTTTTGGCAAAGTGCATTTTTCACTTATTCTCAAAACATTAGATTTTCTGTTCTTAAGAATAAACTTTCATTTACAAATATTTTCATCAGAAACTCTGATGATAACTTACAGAATAACATTAATGCTTTTAAACAATAAAAAATATATACTCTCAAGTGAGTTTTTAAAAATTCTTGAAAAAAAAAAAACTTGAGATTTAGACATTAAATATTTTACACATTCACATGCTTTTTAATTGAAAATATTTATAATCCAATTAACAATATTCATCATTTTATGGCTGGAAGCAATGCATTTTTTTTAATTAATTTTGTATTTTTATAGAAAAGTTTTAATTGAAGTTATAATTATTTTACAAAAATAATTATTTTTTACAAAAATAAAATTATTGAACTGAAATAAAAGCTCAGGTTAACATTTTCTATAATTCTGCTTTGAAATTGATCTGTTATAAAATTCTACTGCATTTCTTGAAATTATCTGTTTAAAGTTATTTAAATTGTGCCACAAAATTAAGACTACAAATGACTGTATGGTATATCAGCTATAGTAAAGTTCAGATGAAAATGTAAAATATTAATTGTAAAGTAACAAAAAAATTTTAAAAATATAATAAAATTTTACGAACACTAATAAAAAAATTTTTCAATGAAAGAGTTTATTTATACTATCATATATTTTTAATGATATTCGTTGATATACAGTCAATTTAAGCTATATACAGCATATTTTTTTGCAGATTTACTAACTCTCTAATAAAAAATAAATAAACTTTTTTTTGATGTTTTAGAATCATTTACCTGCTTTTTGGTGGTTTTCTCCAGAATTTCTGTGTAACACATACTTACAGATAATAGACTAGTTTGTTCAAAATAAATTAGTTTACATTATATTTTCAATCTTCTAGCAAGTAATTATATTTTTTCCTTAATGTTTTTCATTAAATTAAGTGTGCAATTATAAATTTGCTATCTGCTTCAGCGAAATGTTTCATTCTTGTTATCTGCTTTTCCCTCTAGTGAGGTAAAAAAAATTCTAGGAGAAAATTAGAAACTTTTTAGAAAGAAAGAAAATTTATATGATTCCAAAATTAAATTGCAATACAAAGAATTATTCTATTTTACAACCTGTTTATCCTTTACATTTAATCATGGCAGCTTTATGAATGCCATTCTACATTGGTGATCATATTTTTAAACAGACATTTCATTTTTTTAAATATTTCTTATACCATAGATTAAGAACTTTAAGATTTAATTCTTTACTATTGTAATAGCTGCTGTTCAATGATTTCATTTTGTTGTCTTCACAGCAAGTACACATTAATATAAGAACATTAAATTTTAAAAAACTGAATTATTTTATGATTGCAGTTTGTTGCACCAGCATACTTTTTTGTAACTTAATCTTGAGTTTAAGCTCTCCACTATCATGATTGCAGGAGAGAATTGTTTGAATATAATTTAGGTTAATTGTTGATAAATATTTTGCATTAATTTTATTACCTAATGATAAAATTTTTAAGTAATTCTGGCTTTTCACTATTTAAATTCATTAAAAAGTAATATTTTCATAAATGATAAATACAATATATCTTTAGCAATTAATTTAAGGCAATGAATCCTTATATTATAACTTAAATAGTTCCTTCACATTATTTCCTTTGGATTATTCGTTAAATAAAAATAACATGGCACTAAAAAACAAATTAAAAATTACTCTTCACTTCAGTGGACAAAAGCTATCACAACAAATACTTATGACACTCAAAGTTTAAATCATGCACAAATATTTTAAAAATTTAACAAATAGAAACTAAATTAATGGAAAAACATTTGAAAAATAATCAAAGAATTTATATTATTAAAATAAAAAATATATTTCAAAAAGCTTTTTAATGAGACTCACCAGCAATAGTAGCACCAGCTGGAACTTCAAGAAATTCTCTTACAACCCTTCCAGGCGATAAGTTGCAAGAAGAAACAGCCCAAGTCCACGCATCAGAACTTATTCTACAGCAGAAAATAAATTAATGACATAGTTAATTTTGGCAATACTAAAAACAGAAAGAGCAATTAACAACAGAAACATTTACTCCGAAAAAAGTATTAATCTTTAAATTTTTAATTTAGAACTATTACTTAAGTACAATATAATTTAAACATTTAAATTAGAAGAAAAAGCTCTACTATTTTTCAACACAATCTTATTTCCCACAGCATGTTTTTTATTTGTAATACAATAAATGTTACATTTTATTTAAATACATTTTACTATTCATTAATTAATTTATTTATAAGAGCAAGTAAACACTAATCAATTGTACAGAGCCACATGTTATAGAGACACAAAAAGAAAAAGTGTTTTAAAATGCATACTTCATGACCAGTAAAAAATGTAGTTAGTTAAAGTCAAGTATTTCAAACGTCAACTTACAATAAAATTACACAATACTTATAAAACATTAAGTTTATAAATTCAAAGAATTTTTAAAATGATAAAGGAATGGATTTTTAGAGTATTTCTATTTTTAATGCTGAAATTATTGATTTTGATATTAAAATTAAATGTTCATAAAAAATAGTAAGAGCTTTAAATAAATAAAAACTTTCAGGATAAAAATATGAACAAACTTGTATATACATTAATTATTGTGCTTTTACAAGATGCAAGAGTTAGAAATTTCAATTACTTTCTGCTGATAATAACTGTAATAGGAAAGTGGAAAACTGGCCCCTTTTCCATGTCAGAGTAGTCATATCCTCGAATCTGAAATTTAACAATACTTATTTATATATAAAGATCCAAAAAAATTAACTACACTAAAAATTGAACTATAAATTAAAAAAAAATAATCGAATTATACAAATTATTTTTAAATTTTTTTTATTAAAAACGTTTTTAGACTTATAAGTAACACAAAAATTTATAATCTATTTAATATATATATATATATATATATATATATATATATATAGGAATTTCTTTGAAAGTATAATTTAAAATATAGAAATAGTATACACAATATTAACCCAAGTAAAATGTTCTCCTGGAGGTAAACCACAAGGATCTATCCGGATGTTGAAGTTACGAGCGCAGTACATGAGGCATAAATTAGTAGGCACAAATACCCAAGAAGCATCACAAACCAACTTTATATTCAGGTTGAAATTTATTTTACTATCAGGATCTGAAAAAAAAGTACAGACAAAGAAAAGTGAATCATTTAAAAAAAAAGGGGGGGGATCACATTTATATTCTTTGAAACAGACCTTACTGATCACACAGAGTTTAAAATCAAAATTATGGTATTCAGAAAAAGTATTTTAGTGATTATCATTTTATAGGATTTGGATAAATACCTTTACCAAATAAATACTTCATGTAAAACTATACAATGCCCTTTCAAGTTTCTTGCAATTGCTTGGTGGAAATTTGAAAACACACAGAAAAGGAAAATAGATAACATTTATTTGAAATACTTATTAATGCAACCGCAAAAGTATTTCCAAAAATACTATACCAAAAATCATATAATAAACAGCTAATTACTAAAATAAATGCAAAATAAACTAAATTAAATAAATGCATAGAAAAGAAATTTTTAAGTTATACAGTGATAGCTAGACTTAGAAATATTTCCAAGTAATGAATCAACGTAGCATTCAAAATTTAGAACAACAGAATACAAAGTGTTCATAAAGTTGATGTATGAATTAGAAGAGAAACAGAATAACTTTTAAGTACATAAGACATGAATTACCTACTTCATTTAATAAGGTACTACAGCTCAATTTAAATATGAAATATGCTATAATTAATTGTTAATATACTTTGTTATTTCGAACATATGAAGGACAAAAATTATTAGAATTAAATCTTAATGGAACAAAAAATATAATAAATTAGCTTAAATTTAATTGTAAAATGTGAAATGCTCCTATTCAAATATTATGTTAACATAAATATTCCAATGTTTGTATGAGATGTAAATGTTAGAATATTAATTGCGTTTTGAGTAGAAATGCAGTGATCACATTCAATTAATGTAATCAAGTTTCATTTTTCAACAATATGTGTCTTTGCTGCTAACAATGTTAGACAAAAAAAAAAAAACTGTTTGCTCCAAGATATTAATTATAAACTTATTAATCCAACAGAACAGTCTAGGTTATGAAATAAAGTAATAAAAAACTGCAATCTTTTAATCCCAGTTAAAGTACCTCCATTTTAAATCAATATTTACTTTGAAAAAAAATTATTGCATGTGTATGTCTATTATCACCAAGTTTGGCAAACATATTGCTATTTATTACTCACAAATTATTATTTCAAAATATTGTTTTATTTCCAGATAATCAACAATAACAGGATAAATACATTATTACATTGAAATACTAGTGATTAAAGCTTAGCTTATACAGTACCAGTACAGAAGTAAAACTCCTAAATGTTGCAACATACTTAAATAAAATTAAATAACTAAAAAAGGAGAAGAAAGCCTACACTATGAAAGAAAGAGCAAAAGAGTAATCGCATACTAATGGAACATACTGATACAAATCAATTAACTGAAATCAAATAAATAAAATTTGTTAAAAAAAAATTATAAAGGAGATAATTAGAATAAATATTCAGAAATAAAATTCTAGTTAACTATTTTCGCAATTTATGAATTTACCAAATATAAGGCTCCACACTTTTTCAAATGCTTTTTAAACATTAATGCTTAGTACTAATGCACTAATGTTCAGTATTTAAATGTAATGTTTGTGTCCTTCTTTGTTAGAATTTTTTCCACGATTTTCATCAAAATCTTAATACGTCATTATTAAAACTTTACATTACCTACATAGTTCAATTAATTCAAACATAACTTTGTAGAGATTGCATAACTTAATTCTTGAAACTGTATGAACAGAAAATTTCAAATATCCAATAAGACGATAAACATTTCTCACATTCCTATCAACTTTCATAATTGCAAAAACATCTGAAAACATTTATATTTTAACCTATAAATCAATTTCAAAAGAAACCAACATTTTATACAACATAACAAAGGCAAATCATTAAGAAATCTACTAAAAAAGAACTTAATAAAATTTAAACTGCATACCAGACAAAAATTAAGGACAACATTTCAGAAAACTCAAGATCAAAATCACACAAATTGTTTATCAAGAGTAAACATAAAATTTATTTAATAGCCCTTAATTTATACTGTAAGCTTTGTTTACAGATATTATGTAAGCACAAGAACAAAGTTATAATTTACTTTTAAGAATTACCATTAGCTTGTTTTGCTTACCTAAAGCAGAATTTGCAAATTCCTATATAAATTTACACTTTTTTTCTTGGCCTTTTATATTAAAAACATGTGGAAGAGTTTCTGTGAACATAGAGGAAATGTTAACTGTTTTGTTTCACAATAGAAAAAAATCACTAACACTATATACTGATGTCATGTACTCTAATGTGGAATAAACTTTAGACATTCACATCATTATTTCTAATCATCAGTTTCATTAAACAAATCAAGGCCTCACTTATTTTGTCTATACAGTTTTATAAATTATTTAATTGACCTGCTGAAAACTTACAATAAATCAACCAATGAAATTATGAACATTTTACATTTTAATAAATAATAAGTGAAAACGAAATTTATAAACTATGCACCAAATAAAAAGAGGATTTATTTTACTTTCTTTAAAGTTATCATTTCTGAACATTTCAAGAGCATTATTATAAAAAAATTTATAACAGACTTTTATAGATACATTCCTTTTCATGTAATTTGAAAAAAAAATTATATATATACATATATAATATCAAAAAAAAAACTAAGTGTACAAAATCGCAAAATCTGTAATTTGCATGAAAATTAGGTACAATTCACACAAGAAGCAAGAATGAAACTGTATATATCAAACATTGAAGTAAGGCATTAAAACTTTCATTATTAGTGAACTTGGATTAGTTTTTCATTCTCATTCAATTTCATAAAATATTAAATTTTCCTTTAGCGGCTAGGTACGGAATAACAAAAAGTTAGATGTTAAAGTATTTTAATTATAACATTCAATAATAGTTTAATGTATTAAATTAACAAACTAAAACTAGTGAAACAATTTCATTTTAAATAAATGCGCAATCATTGAACTAAAATCTAAAAAAATGTAAAATAAAAGATAAACTGGTTCTACTTTATTTCAATGCATTTTTAAGACCAGCAAAGTCAAAAGATAAATAAGATTAAACATGAACAAAAATCTTAAAACAGACCTATATTTAAACAAAAATTTGGAAAATTTTGAAGGAAAAAAAATTCTAAGAAATTCCTAAAATTAGCAGTGGTAGTTCAACAGAAATAATTTATTTTCATAATGAGTAAAAATAGTTTCTATAGATTAGCAAGACACCATTTTATCTCTAAATCATTATATTGACATTAGTTATACAAATATTTTTCAAAAAAAAAAAAATAATAATTATTGTGTACTATGTTATTTACTTTGTAAAACGAAATTTTTTTTATATAGGATGGATAACTTCATAGTCACAAGTATTATGAATTTAAGATAATGTAATTTATATATGAAATTATAAAAACAGTTATTTCGTCACATAAGAATTATACATCTCCAACCTAAATATACCTAGCAAGAAAAGAACATTTACACCAAAAATGTGGAATGCATATCTTTTCTATAATATTCTCTAATTCTAAAATAATGTAAATGCAAAACAATTTGAAAACATCACTAAAACAGTAATATCACATACTTAAGTCACTAATATTAAATATGTATTAGAATATTTTCCTGTATATAAACCTCAGCGGTGTATTATTCACAAGAACTTTTTTTAAGTGAAAGAAAATGTTGTGTAATCTGCAGAATTTTTGTTGGTAGACAATCGAAAATATATACTGCTGATAATGTGGTGTTATATCGCATAAAAAATAGAGTGTGCTTAAAAATACAATAAATGTTACAAAAGAAATATTAATTATGAAAAATATCTGATTGCATCCTACTTGGATCAACCTCTCGGTAAAGCATGGTGAAGTGAGATAAAAGCACTAGATCGATCATTATTAAAACTAGGTTAAACATATTTTAAAAATAAAATACACTTAGTAATTAAATGAAATAAATGGATTATTTTCGAACAGCACATTGGATTATATATATATATATATATATATATATATATATATATATATATATATATATGTATATATTGTACAGTGCATGCTTTCAACACATTTGCTGTAATTTTTTATTCGCTTTCTCTATAGCTTTTAGTTTAAAATTTGCTGTATAAGGTATATGCTTTCAATTCGATATGATGTTATAGAAACTTGAATGCTTTCAGAATGAAATAGCTTAGGTAAAATCAAATTGTGAAATGTGACAACAGGTAATAGCAACTCTAATATTCTTCTGTGGAACAAAGTTTGTTCTAGAACAAAATTGAATAAAACTGATTATAGCTCAAAAAAGTCGGCAGAGTCATGGTGCCATCTGTTATTCCTTTCATAAAAAAAAAACAATTCTTTAAGTAAGTTTTTCTGATGCAGAATGTTTTTCATCAGATAATCCACTGTGGTAAACAATATACACAAGAAAATTAAAGACTTTAACACGTAATCCGCAGATTTTATACAGGAAAATATGGTAATTTTCTAATTTGAAAACTTTAAACAAATTTCTTAGTAAAGTAGGATGAAAAACAACATTAAACTAAATACAGAATAAAAAAAAATTCATACAATTTTATAAAAAAAAATGTCTCACCAGCATTAGTATCTCCTAACAAAAGTGGCTCAATCGAGATATTGAAGATACTGGGAGCTCTTGTTTTATGAGATTCTCTCAGATAAATGCCATTTTTGTGATTACAAGTCACATTAAATCGTACAAATGTTTCAATGATATTGGAAAATTTGACAAGATTATCAAACGCTTTATCAACCTGTTGAAAAATTTAGAATCAAAAATTAAAAGCAAGAAATATGTTTTAAAATAATGAATTGACAGAAAACTATAAAAACAAAAAAGTAACAAATTTTCTAAATTAATTTCAAGCTGATATGTTATAATAATATAAGTGAGTACATTTATAGTTATTCCATGTATAAAAAGTGCATGACAAACATATTTCTGATCTTGTTGATAAAAAAAGAATATTTTTAAACACCTGTTCCCCATGGGAAAATTTAAAGGGAGCTTCAAATTCAGTAATCGATAAATAATTGATATTAAAAGAAAACAGAAGAAAGGATAGATTTTAAATGGAATGTAATTATTCTTTGGAATGTAATAATTCTAATCTACATCAATTAAAAGACAACTAGGAAAAAATCTATTCATAATTTAAAAAAATTCACTTGACTACAAGCCACAAAGGGCCACATTCTTAATTGAATTGAAAATCGATCATTTTTTAAAATATTTAAGGCCAATAAATTTTCAATCAAAATTCACTTGATCACCGCCCAAAAATATTCAGATTCTTATTTGACTTCAAACCTGATCATTTATTAAATATTTAAGGCAAAAAAATTTTCAATCATATATTCTATTTCCATATGATCTAGATAACACAATCCTAAGATAAGCAAATTGTAACGTAATTAGAGACATTAGAAATGCAATTATAATTAGAAAATTTATTTTATTCACAGTATAAAAAGTACTAATATAGTGAAATCTTGTTCATAAATCAGTAGTTTTTAAGTCACTACAAAATTCTGATATGCTTAATCTTAAACACAAACTAAATTTATTTCACTTGAATTTCAATACAACAAATACATTAACATTAATTTGTTTCAAAAGGTTTTAATAAATGAGAAGCTGTTTTATGTAATTTGGTTTTGTAAGTGACTAGCAACTAGTATGAAATCTCACATGAAATACAAGAGATATGCTATGGTTAATTATGATTAAATAAAATTCTTAAAATAAGACTCATTACAAGCATATTTATAACATTGAAAGAATCACTACATCATAAAGCAAAATAGTTACAAGTAATTGTCTCAGGTAAATATTAAAAACTTTTATAGGAAGTAAAAAAACATTTACTGCAAACTTTAAAAAGCACTGTTTTTTCTTGCTTATAACCTGCATAGGTGTATAGACAACAAGACTTTTTTCAAAAAGAAAAAAAGCATCACATAATCCACTGCAATTTTTTCCATGAATAGTTCAAAATATATACTGGAGATAATGTACATAAAACACAAAAATATGCACTAGATTAAAAATATATTATATTGTACAAAAAAACATTAGTTACAGAAACTTTTGTTTTTCCACTTCAAAGCAAAATAGGATGAACAAAGATGAAAGTGCTATTTCGATCTTATGATCTTATTTTGATTTTAGAATGTGCTATTTTATTTTGGTACTTTCATACCGAATCAAAATAGCACTAATTGTGAGAAGATTCTAGTAAAACTTATTGATTTTTACTTTTTAATATCATTTATAACGTGATTAGACATATTTTAAAAATAAATTACATTTTTCCCAACAATAGATTAGTTTTGAACTGTGATTTGAATACATTTTTCTTCAGTAGTGTGCCAGTTTTGCTTTTCACCTTACATTAACGTTTGTCGCCATTTATTTATTTGCCTTTTCAATAGCTTTTAGTTAAAAATTTGCTGTGTAACTTAAACATTTTTGCTTCACAAGACGATATACGAACTTGAATACTTTCACAACAAAACAGCTTAGGTCAAAACAAAATGCAAATTGACAATAGCCAATTACAACTGTAATCTCTCTGATTAGCCAAATTTGTTCTTGAACATAATTGGACAAAATTGATTATAAATGAAAATAAGCCAAATCATGGTGCCATCTGTTATTTATATCATAAGATATAAATGGCCTTTATTCTTAAACTTTATTTTAAGTTTTCCTTTTGTGGAATGTTTTTTTTTACCAAATCAGATTATCCATGATATAATCTGCAGATTATATACAATAAAATACAGTACTTACAAGCAATCAGTAAGAACAAAACTTTTTAAACAATTTCCATGAAAAAGAAATTTATGACAGTAATATACAGAAAAGTAGATACCACATGGTTTACATAGATTTTCAAGAAACAAATTCCAGGAGTTCCAAATTTTAAAAGAAATGTACTAAATATTGTCAGGAGTTGCCAACATTCAAACACTGAATAAATATTATTTTACCTATTATTTTATTTTTGGTCAAATATATTTGCAATTATGAACAAAATCTGTATATTTTTGGGTGGAGATTGATAATAATTTCAAAAAATTAACCAAAATTAGTTATAAGAAAATGTAACTTTATTTAAGCACAATCAAAATTCTTTGCAATTATTAAAATATTATATATGATAGTCAATGTTTCAAAATTTTTAAAGTTTTATTTCAAGGGTCATTTTTATTAATATACTGCATACATAAAAGATGTATGTATAAAATTAAATTCTGAATACTTTAACAAAACTGAGATTATGAATTATTTTGTTTTATCTTTATTTAATAAAAATAGATGACTGAGTTTTTGAATACAAAATTAAATTCAAATAATTTAAATAATAGTTACATTCACTAAGATTTTTAAAGGCAAACTTGTTTCAAATCGAAGCTGAATAATGGAAGCAATTTCCACACAGACAAATGATATAAGGAAAATTAATAAAGAGTGAGAACTGAATCAAATTATATTTCTTATTATTTTAAAAATTATTTTGATACACATAAAAATATAAAAAAATATTTTACATAATAACTAAAATAATAAAAACAACCAAATTTTACAACACTTTTTTTACTACTAAAAAAGCTTGGTTTTCTCTCATTTCAGAATAATTATATAATAAATGAAAAGAGTTCAGTCCCATTCAATTCTGCCATACTTATATAAACACAAATGAGTTGTATGAGTGAAATTACCTGAATCAATCCATGACCCATGCTAAATGCATCCCATGTGCTCATTTTCAAAGCTGTGTTTTCAATGGCTCTTCTAACATTGTATGGAGAATACAAAATATTCTGCTGTTTTAATCCAGACAACAATAAACCTAAAATTATGCAATCAAATTTTCTTATTTAATATGTATCATATTTAACAAATAAATATGCATAATATAATTAAATTATAAAAATAAAAACATTTATAAATAGAAAGTGATAAGAAAAGAACATGTATTTTCAGAATAATTTAAATTGCTTATTTGGTGTTAGTAATCCGTTTATAATATAATTTACTTCTTTGCTGATATAGGTTTTCATTTCATATTATTTTATATTATATACTTCTTTAGTTAAAGCTAAGAAAAATAATTGTATACATAAATTTTAATTTGGGAATAGGCATCTATAAATAATAATTGAATATTTAAATTTCACTTTAGAATCAATACATAGAATTTAGATAAATATTTTAGCCTTCGATAATATTAGTTTGTAAATTTCTATTCACAACTTTTCTAGTAATTATAATATTATCTGATTAAATATTCTGTACAAATTTCAAATTTTTTTTCACTTGGGATAAAAAATAAACAAGTTTATTTATTTCACTAGATAATTTTTAAGTTAATGTATGAAAATAAATCAAGCAATGAATAAATTTAAGGTGGTCAAAGTTTTAAAAAAAATTAGTCTAAAAACGAGTTATTTTTAATGTTCTCGGAATATCCAAATACAAATGCATAAACATTCATTATACATAACTACAAGATGTATAGTTTATTGCAGTCTATTGCTATTACTTTAAAACTATTTAAATTTACTATTTTTCAATTGAGCAAATTTATTATTACCAGGAATGATTAAATAATAAATCTTGTATTATGCACATGTTAGTTCTTTTATGTTATCACTTCCCAATTTCATGTCATTAACATTTGTCAGAACAGTAGTTTTTATAGAAAAGATAAAAATAATTTTAAATTTTCTAAATAAAATAAAATGAATAGTGAACTTTAAAGAATAAAAGATAAAATCAAAGGAAAAACACACATTAAAACCAATATATTTCAATACATCAGGAATAAACTGATACAATAAAAATTGCAAGATGAATTGCTGAGAAAAAAAATTCATTAAAATAATAAATGAAATTATATTTGTAGAATGTAATCTCTTTTCTCGGCACAATTTTTTTCAAAAAAAAAAAAAAAGAAAAATATTTTCTATAGCAGGGGTGGCTAAACTTTTGGGATCCGGGGTCTACTCCACATTTAAAAAATCGAAGTCGGTCTACCAATGGCAGAGCTAAATTATCATACATATTTATTTTCGGTACCAAGAAAAAATGGTAAAATATCTAATTTTTCTAAAAAAAAACTTAATATTAATATTTAAAAAATAAAAAGTTACTGACGAAAATAATCAAAGTATTCATATATCAAAAACTGACCATCCTATTCACTTCGTTTAGTTGAAATTTGGACCTATATATCTGCGACAACTTTTTCATATTGTAGCTGGCTAGCAAGAGCTTATGGCAATGTATGTATGTTTGTTTTTTGTTCATGGTTGAAAAAGCAGATTCGCAAAGATACCTCGATCCAAAGTGTGATTTCAAATACAAAATCAATTTGTAAATACGTGGAATCGTTTCCTCAGAAATTAGTTTCCAAACATCAGTATCGCTAAATATGCTCTGGATTTAAGAAATATATCACATTTTAATTTAATAATTTCTTCCTCTACCGGGACTGATGTGATATCCCTTAAATGTCCTATTTTTTCAGATACTCCATCAATGTTGGCATTTTCATTAAATGGATATATCATAAAATTGAGTATTTCTTTCAACCTAATTGAGTCAGCGAATCTTCTTTCTAATTCTTCAAACAAAACAAGTAAGTATACAATGAAATCTTCGAAGTCTCGGTTTGGATTACAGATCCAGACTTCCTCCATGTTTTTGAAGTTTACTTAATTCATGTTTTCTTAATTGAGATGCATACCTTTCGATAGTTTCTTTGAATGTTTTAATTGCGCTCATCATGTCTGCTCATCATGTCAGGTTTTTTAAATTGCAAACCTTTAATCATAAATTTTTAAATTGTAAATCTTTGCACAGTTTGGGTTTTAAAGCGTAGATTGAGTAAATTTTTATTTTAAATAATTCATTGATTCTATGTCATAAGTCATAAATTAAATTGTTAATATCCGAGGTCATTATCGGGATGGTCACGCGGACTACCTAAAATGCCTTCGCGGTCGACGTCTTGGCCACCCCTGATCTATAGAAAGTTAGACTTTTTTTTCTTTTCATATGTATATATTTATTAAAATTGTAATAATTTAACATTTTCTTCATAAGAAAAATGTCAATTTAGGAAAAATATTGTTAATTTATAGAAATAAACTTTTTTAAGTTGTAATCATTTGATAAATTTTTCATAATGTAAAATAAGTTCTATTTTATATTAAGAAAACATTCCTGAATCTGATTTAAAAAGTTTAAAAAAAAAAACTTAAAAAAGATTAAAATAATAAAAAAAACTGCCCATGAAACAGTATCTTTTATTTTAAAAATATGATGACATTTGGAAAATTAATAAATTATTACTAAAATCTAGCATAAGTTTTGTAATAATCAAAATTCAAAGTTCTTTGCAATACATAAAAATTTACTAACATGAATTCAATCAAATTGGATATATTTCTTAAACAATTCTCGTTATCTGTACAAAACACTATAGTCTAAATGCATCAAAATTTACATAACTCCTTCTTTAAAAATATATTAAATTGTATAAAATTGTTGAATTTTGATTTATATTTTTTATTGGAGAAAAACAAAAAATATTGATTTTAATTAGCTCAATAAATGTTAAAAAACTGATTTCTGTTTCCTACCGTTTAACTAATCAGTAAAACAAAATTAACAATAAATACTAATAAGATGATGAAAAATTTTTATATTTTATGGTCACCTGCATTCCTTTAAAGAGACAAACTTGAAAAAGAAATATATTTAATGCTTAAAAATACAGTAGAATAGAAATTGTTATTTAGAAATGATGAAATCTACGGCAAATACAATCTAAGAAAAGAAAATTGTGCCAAAAATCATGCTACTTACTTTAAAAGTTAAAAATTTAGATAAATTGCATAACTACATATAATAAGCAACAAATAGTATATTCTTTTGTATTCTCTTAATACTATCAATTTTAAAAAAAAATGTTTTTTTTGAACTACAAAATGCAAAATTTACTAGTAATAACATTATCTTTAACTTTTGAAAATTCATTATTGTAAATGACGCTAAAGAAGAATGGATATAAATGTATCTAGTCTAAAGTTCCATTACTAAGCCAACTTCATAATTACCGATATTATGTCTTGGCAAGAAAAAAGTAAGCAATTCAATGGCCCCCAATAGTTTATTCTCAAAATTCCCACACAATTTCAGGTTTTAAACAAAAATTTATTTCAACTAATAATTATTTATTTACATAAATTTCAGATTTCCTGAAGCCAACAAACTCTACAACAGTAAAAAATAAAGCTGAGGTTCATATTCAAAAGATATCATAGCCTAAATTGTATGATTTAACATTTATAAAACATTTTGAGATATAAAATGTAATATGAAATTACAAACAATAAATAAGATGAACATGAAAATTTAGATACCCAATGATAGAGGAATACTTCATAACCGAAAATCTTCTCAAGAACTTTAAACAAAAGTAGCTTACTTTCAAAATTTTTCGCAACAATTTTTGTATGAAATGAATTTTGTTAAAAATGCGAGTGTTTTTTTATTTCAAAGTATATACTTATTCTTAATATTAAAATTAATTTCATTTTTTTTATGGAAATATAT